>LPNX010175732.1:366211-518817 GCA_001517045.1 Pseudotsuga menziesii | reverse complement strand
CCTTTGACTTTCTGCTGTAAGACTTGTTATGTATCCTCTTACTGATGCTGCCTTAAAACCTTCAAAACAACCACAGTCTGCTTATGCCCAAAACTGCTACCACGGTATATCATAGAGTATAGCATGCAGATCACTACTCCACATTTCACACCATTGTATGCACTTATTATTCATTTATAATATATATACAAATACAACTTTTCCAATATTAATAAGGATATTGATTACTTACCTCTACAATATTAATAAGGATATTGATTACTTACCTTTATTTATTGAACATTTATAAAAATACATAATTTTTATATCTGTCATTTTACTTTTTATTGAATATTTATGAAAATGACATATTTTTAATATCTGTCATTGCGTTGAGAGGGGCTCTAGAGCCCAGTATGGGGGAGATCTTGTAACGTGATGTAACGTTTATAACATGTCGAAAAAAAATAATAGTGATAGTGAATATTATGGGAGAGATCTTGTAAAGTGATCTAAGGTTTGTAACATGTCGGCAAAAAATAATAGTGATAGTGAATATTATGGGAGAGATCTTGTAAGGTGATGTAACGTTTGTAACATGTCTGCAAAAAATAATAGTGATAGTGAATATTATGGGAGAGATTTTGTAGGGCAAAATAAAAAAAATATCACTTTGTAACTTTATTTTTATTAATTTTTTTTTTCTAATAGGCCAAAATAAATGTTGACCACAAAAACAATCTGGGGAGATGTTGTAATCTTCCTACCTAACAAAACAATAATAAAGTAAAAATTTAATTATTCGTAAAAAATATGTGGGTCAAGAAAAAAACACAAAATTGAATTATTCGCAAAAAAATGTTGGCATTGCACATGGTTTTAAAACCATCTGCAAGGCATTCTAAACAACCCATGGTTTTATTGTGCATGGTTTTAGGAGGCTTTGCACATTGTTTTTAAACCATGTGCAAGGCCTCCTAAACAACCCATGATTGTAGGAGGGCCTTGCATATGGTTTTAAAACCATGTGTGGGGAAATGATGCAATGTTAGTTCCTAACAAAATAAAAAATAATAAAAAATATTATATGTGGGCCATGAATAATTTTAAATATTAATAATAATATAATTATATGTGGACCTTAAATAAAAAGATGTGTCTATTGGTTTGAATCAAATCAATGGATATCTAAGAAGAGGTTTGCACCTCGAGAGATTTGATCCATCTCGGCGCTTGATAGAGCCTAGGATTTGGATCTACGCTGGTGTTATTTCACCAACACAATGTTGTCTTAGTTCCACATGTGCTTGCAACTTTTCAATAGTCAGTTGCAATTTGGAAATCTCTTGTACTTTATATTCTTCCAAGTTACTCTCCATGTTATTATCTAACTCTAGTTGTCATCCTAGCCCTTCAACATGTATATCCAATTTTTCTTTTGTTTCTTTTAATTACCATGTTTCCCTAGTGGTATTAAAGAGATGCTTCCCTCGTTTTCTTCTTGGTCTGTTATATGATCATGGATTGGTGGGGCTATTAATCATTTCCTTTAGAACTCCCTTTCTTAAATGCATACAAGAGAATCACTATGTTCCTTAGAGAAGTTGGTAAAGGAGAATAACACGATCAACCCTCTTTCTTTCGCTTAGTAGAGAATAACAAGATGCTTGAAGTACTTGTTATGGATTGATTTAACGGGAAAGAAGCTAGCTTACTATATTATAGCTTTGTTGAATTCTCCTCTTTTCCACCTACACGTCTAATTCCTTATTATAAGATATATGAGGTTCTACTTTTTGTTGAATACGAGATATCTGGTTCTACTTATTTCTTTCTTTAATACAAGATCTATTGTTCTAATTCTTTCTTTCGTGATTACATATCTGAGCTAAATCTCCCTTTCTTACGGCCTGATCCTAACCTAACTCCTCTAACTAGGAGTAACATATAAGTAATGATTTAGGGTGTTGGGGTCATCTTGAACTTTTTAAGCTCCTTTCTTGCAACCCTTGATCTCTACGAAATTTGTAAATAAATTTCTTCTCTCTTCTACTTCTCGTAAGACTCATGATCTCTATGTGCACACAATTTAACTTAAATAATGATTACAACTTTACTTTTACTTTTAAGTGGAAGTCATCAAGAAAATACATTACTTTAAATCATGTCTTGGGATTGACATGGTTTTCTTGGCTTTATATCCATGCACATGTTTTTATATTTGTATTGTGGCATCCCTCCCTCTTTAGGTGTTCATAAAATTTACGAGCAAGCTTGCATCTCTATAACGCTTGGAAATGAACAATAATGTTGTGCATGGAAACAAATTTCTCTGATTAATTTGAGTGCCAACTTGGTGTTGGATGAGTCTAATGACATGTCCCAATATTTCAATTCTTCATGCATTTAACTCAACCATTAGGAAAACCTTGGAGAGAATTTTTCATAGGTCCTGGTCACATGTAGTTCTTTCATCAGAGTTATCCAAAAATTTTGGAGCAATCATGTCAAAATGGTTTAGGAATTCTAAATGTTCTTTTAGTAAGACCTATAACACAACTAATCCTAATTATCTACATGCCACCATCACAACATAATTGTTACAATGCATTTAAATTCTCCCCCCACTTCCACTCCATCCCTTTGTTCCATTTCCCATTAGGGATTAAAACCCCAATATCCTCCTTTATATATATATTATCATTAATAATAACTATTATTTTATTATTAATATTTTTAACCCCTTTTAAAACTATTAAAATTTTATAATAATATTATTATTACCATATTAATAATAAATTATTATTATACCCCCAAGGGGTTTGGCTTGTTGGCCAAATATACGTTCTGTTAAGGCATAGAGGTTATTAAGTAGGTCAGAGGTTTAAATCCCCCCATTCAAAAAGGCGGTTTCCCGTGCAGTGTCGGGGTGGGTTGGGTAGGCTACTCAGGGGTTATAGTGGTAGTTATTAATTCTTGCACATGATCTAGGAACTAGGAATCAAAATCATCAAAGAATTATTAACAAATACTCATGAATTGGAAATAACTGGATACAAAATAGGTATCCTCTCTGTATATTTTATAAACAATAAAGGATTACAATTTCCATGCATAGCAATGGCTTAAATCCATGAAGAATTCGAATACCTAAGGGACAATTCGAATTCAGTGAGTGAGTCTAGCTTAACTGACTCTTTGCCATGCAATCTCACTCAGTTAACCACTTGACCAAAACCATAATTGAGTCACCAAACCCTAACTGAAGTTGGAGTGTAATAAATGACTAAATCTCAACTGAAGGAGATCAAACACATGTCATAGCAATCCAACCATCAAGTGCTAGTCCTGCATGACTCCAATGAACCTTGATGAGGTTAACTGAAGCTGAACTGACCATCAGAAGTTGGTGGAAGCGCCTTGTTGACTCCAGTTCATTAAATAATAATAAAATAATCATTAAATAATATATTTAATGAATGGAGGCACCTTAACTGACTGTAACTAATTGGTTGAACTAATTATAACCACCAGTTAGCAGTTAGGTGCATTAATGTCACACAGATCACCCCTAGAGTGCTCCAGTTAGCCTCCTTGACTGTAGGAGAAGGATAAGTTAGCCTCCTTGACTATAGGTAGGGGTGGGAGTGACTGGGATGATGGTAATTAATGCTCCATCGATGTCAATTAAACTTAGGATAGTGGTTTAACTAGGCCAATTTGACCGAAAGAGTGAGTATGATGGTAAATGTCTCCAACACCCCCCCTTAAGCTATACTCAGGAAGAGTTAGAAAACATAGATGCATAAAATTCTAGGGCCTTGGCAACAAATTCCATAGGTCACCCTGTACAATAAAGCAACTGAAACAATGCTCAAAACAAACTAAGTGAGGAAAAGAGGGAAAACCCAGTGGGAAAAAACCCCCCCTCAAGCTGAACACTGAAAGTAATCTGGATCACCCTGATGAACTCACCCCCAATAGTGAATGGATTTAAGTGAACTTCTTTTCTAAAAATCTCTTGGTGAAGATGTCTACAATCTGCTCATCAGTCGGGCAGTATTGCAGAATGATGGTCCTGTCATGCACTAGCTCCCTGATGTAGTGCATGTGAATCTCTACATGTTTGGTCCTCTGCCTGGTACCTGGATCCGTGGATATCTTAATAGCACTCTGGTTGTCACAAAAGAGGACAGTGGACAAAGTACTACCAAGATCAAACTCTGAAAGAATGCCTTGCAACCAAACTGCTTGGATGCAAGCATTCACCGCTCCTCGATACTCGGCCTCTGCTGAAGATAGTGCTATGGCAGCATGCTTTTTGCTTGACCAGAAAATAGGGCCACCACCAAACATGAATACATATCTGGAAGTTGACTTCCGATCAATAGAATCACCCGCCCAATCGGAATCTGTGTATCCAACCAGCTCTAGCTCGGAATCTGCAGCATAGTGAATGTCGTAGGTCCTGGTTCCCTTAATGTACTGGAGGATCCTCTTGGCTGCCTTCCAATGAAGATCATGAGGCTGCTGCATGTATCTTGATACATCATTCATGGCATAACAAATATCATTCCTAGAATGTGTTAAGTACAACAAGCTACCAATCAGTTGTCGATAGATAGTGCAGTCCATGGGAGGTGTGCTTTTTCCTTCTTCAAGGTTGATCCCTGAAAGGAAAGGGAATGGTGCAGGCCTACATTCAGCCATGTTAAACTTTACTAACAGGTCTGAAATGTATTTTGACTGAGTGACCATAATCCCATCAGAATTTTGCTCGATTTCGAGCCCCAAAAATTGTTTTAGAAGCCCCAAATCACTCATTTCAAAGGCATTGTGGAGAGCAGTTTTGATGGCTGAAATGGAGGCAATTGTGCTACCTGTGATCAGTAAGTCATCAAAATATAAAACAATGATAATTAGATGACCAGCATGCTGCTGTAAATACACATTTGGATCTGATCTACATCTCTGAAAGTTTTGTGAGAGAAGGAAGGCATCCATCTTGGAATACCACTCTCTTGGGGCCTGTTTTAACCCATATAGTGACTTCTTTAGCTTGCAAACCAAAGATGGATCAGTGATGTAGCCCTCAGGATACTTCATGTATATCTCCTCATGAAGATCTCCATGCAGAAAGGCTGACTTAACATCCATGTGATGCACCTCCCAGTGCTTGGATGCGGAAATAGCCAAAACAAGGCGGATGGAGTCCATTTTTGCAACCGGTGCAAAGGTCTCATGGTAGTCCACTCCTTGGACCTGAGAGAAACCTTTTGCTACCAGCATTGCCTTATATTTTTAGGTGCTTCCATCAGCAGCAACCTTTTTCCGAAACACCCACTTCCATTGAACTAATTTCCTTCCTGGAGGAAGAGGAACTAGCTCCCAAGTAGTGTTTTTCTGAAGAGAAGTCATTTCTTCATCCATGGCAACTTGCCATCTCGGATCCTTCCGAGCATGGTAGTAGGATTTTGGATCTGAAATAATCATCAAATAGCAAGTTTCAGACAGCAAATTATTAGAACAAGAGAGTGCAATACCTGCTCTTTGGAAATCAGACTGGGTTCTCCTTGGATCATTCGGATTTCCAATGTTGTTTGTTGCGGAGGAGAGTGTCTGTCGGGCCCATGTAGGAAGATGATTTTGCACTTTAGGTTCTGATTCAGTATATAATGTTTGCTGCACACTGATATCAGAAATCATAGGATCTAAATCAAAGTCATCATCCCCAATTTCATCATCCAAATATTCAGTGGAATAGGAAGGAATTTCAGCAGTTTTCTCCTCCACTAGTTCCACCTCCTGAAGAGGCTCATTGAACTTGACACTTCTCTCGATGATGATCTGTTTGGTTTTGATATCCAGCAGCTTGAATCCTTTAGATTCGTCAGGATATCCAATAAACAGACATTCTATGCTCTGCGGTTGCAAAGCCCTTCTTTTATCAAGCGGAATCCGGGCCCATGCAGTGGACCCAAACACCCGTAGGTTCGACACATCTGGCTTGTGTCCAAAGTATGCTTCGAAAGGAGTCTTTCCTTTCACTGATGAATGAGGCACCCTGTTCTGAATGTATGCTGCAGCATGCATGGCTTCAGCCCACAAATTTGCAGCAAGCTTCTTTGACTCCAACATACAGGTGGTCATCTCTTTGAGAGACCGGTTCTTCCTTTCTACTACTCTGTTCTGCTGGGAAGTGTAGGGAATTGAATTTTGGACCTGAATACCACTTTGGGAGAAAATGTACAGCAACTCATTACTGACATACTCCCCTCCATTATCATATCTCGATATCTTGATCTTAAGCCTAGAGGCATTTTCGATCAAAGCCTTCAATTCAGAAAAATTTTCACATACTTCTGATTTCTTTTTGAGAAAGAAAACCCATGCATACCTTGAAAAATCATCAATAAAGGTAAGGAGGTACATTGATCCATTCATGGATGTGACAGGCATTGTACCACTGATATCAAAATGTATCAGCCCCAATATGCTTGTAGTTCGGTTTTCCTTCCCCCGATCGAACTTGTGCTCAGGGTGCTTTCCAATCACACAGCCCTTCCAGACTCCCATGGTTGCCTTGATGACCAGAAGGCCTTCAACCATGGAGTTTTTCTGTAATTGCTGCAAATATTTGAAATTAAGATGGCCAAACCTTTCATGCCACAGCCTACTAACCTCATTTCCATGAGTTAGCAAAGTGGTGGGCTTTTCATCTGCAACAAAGTGAGAGAACTCATAGGCTTTTGCATGATGATTTGCATGGCCTTTTGAAATGAGTTTCCTGGATGCAATTTCTATTATCTCAACATCATTTGGGCTGAAAGAGACCCTCTTAGGCATTCCTGTATGTGTCATTTGATAGACACTAAGGAGATTTGCTGCTAGAGATGATACATACAAAACATTAGAAAAA
Source organism: Pseudotsuga menziesii (assembly GCA_001517045.1). Taxonomy (NCBI): domain Eukaryota; kingdom Viridiplantae; phylum Streptophyta; class Pinopsida; order Pinales; family Pinaceae; genus Pseudotsuga; species Pseudotsuga menziesii. The sequence goes on along the minus strand of LPNX010175732.1, from coordinate 511,919 downwards.
AAAACCATTTTCTAGATTTACAGTACCTTGTCCTTTGGAAATGATGGTGGAGTCATCTCCCAAGTGGATGGGAATGGCTTTGCTGGTCTCCAAGGATGAAAAAGAGTCTTCTTCAGCCATCATGTGATTCGAAGCACCATTATCAATCAGCAGTGATTTGGACTTCGAAGTGCTTGCCATGAGGGCATGACCTTTCTCATGCTGTGGTTTCCGATCTTGGTGATCTATCCTCCGAAAGCTCTCCGGAATATTGATGTGATTCCTCTCAAGGAGAGAGGTTGCTTCATCAAGATTTTTCTCCATGCAAGCATGTTCAGGGTGAAAACCCTTCCCGCAGTAAGAACACCTGATTCTTTCTTTCCCATTGTGCCCTTTACCTTTGTTCTTCTTTGAGCCGGAAGATTCATCATGCTGCTGGTTTTCAAATCTAGGCTTTGGAGCATCAAATTTAGTTTTCTGATTTTTCTGCTGCTTTCCTTTACCCTTCACATCTTTGGGCCTCGTGACATGGAGGGATTGATCATGGGAAGATCGGATGATCCCCATCTGGACAAGCTTGTCATGTTCACTAGTTAGGGACTCAATGAAGGCATTGAGTGTAGGCACCTTCCATTTAGGGGTTGTGAGCTTCCCCACACGGAATGTAGAAACAAAAACTGAATAATCAGCCCTGAGTTTGGAGAGGAAGGCTAGGATGAGCTGATCATCTTCCTTCCCCACTTTGCATTGCTTCAAGAGAAAAACTGTATGCTTGAACTTTGTAAAGAAATCATTCAGAGTCTTGAAATTGGAAGGTTGGAGAGACATGAGTTCATTTTCGAGTTGATAAACTCTCATGTCATCATGCTTTCCATACAGAGATTCCAATTTGTCCCATATTTCTTTCGGTGTATTCAGATCCGTAAGATGGAAGTGAAGATCATCGGAAATAGAGAGGCATAAGAAACCGAAGGCTTCATCCTTCTTGTTCAAAAATCTTGATTTTTCTATGGCGGATCTAGGCTCAGGTTCAATGTCCATGGCGACTCTATGGAGTCCTTTGGATTTCAACTGATGTTCCATCTTTCCTTTCCATGTGTGGAAATTGTATGTAGTTAACAGAGGTACTGAAGAGGCCATCTGGATTTGCTTGTAGCGAATGCTTCACCTGTAGAAACCTGAAAATCAAAACAGAAAGGGAAAAATAAGGTCGGACAGCCTGCACATTTTAGGCTTTCATCACACCCAGCATAGTCAATCAAGCAAGCTTGATCAACAAGTTCTTTACTTGGGATATTGAGTGGTAAGCCTTGGCTTCTGGTGCAGTGCTGGAATTTTGAGCTATTGCTCACTTCTCATGGAGAAATCTGTCAAAAATCTTGTTCTTGAGAGATTGTTCTTCGTCCCGTCGTAAGCTCTGATACCATATTAATTCTTGCACATGATCTAGGAACTAGGAATCAAAATCATCAAAGAATTATTAACAAATACTCATGAATTGGAAATAACTGGATACAAAATAGGTATCCTCTCTGTATATTTTATAAACAATAAAGGATTACAATTTCCATGCATAGCAATGGCTTAACTCCATGAAGAATTCGAAAACCTAAGGGACAATTCGAATTCAGTGAGTGAGTCTAGCTTAACTGACTCTTTGCCATGCAATCTCACTCAGTTAACCACTTGACCAAAACCCTAATTGAGTCACCAAACCCTAACTGAAGTTGGAGTGTAATAAATGACTAAATCTCAACTGAAGGAGATCAAACACATGTCATAGCAATCCAACCATCAAGTGCTAGTCCTGCATGACTGCAATGAACCTTGATGAGGTTAACTAAAGCTGAACTGACCATCAGAAGTTGGTGGAGGCGCCTTGTTGACTCCAGTTCATTAAATAATAATAAAATAATCATTAAATAATATATTTAATGAATGGAGGTGCCTTAACTGACTGTAACTGATTGGTTGAACTGATTGTAACCACCAGTTAGCAGTTAGGTGCATTAATGTCACACAGATCACCCCTGGAGTGCTCCAGTTAGCCTCCTTGACTGTAGGAGAAGGCTAAGTTAGCCTCCTTGACTGTAGGTAGGGGTGGGAGTGACTGGGATGATGGTAATTAATGCTCCACTAATGTCAATTAAACTTAGGATAGTGGTTTAACTAGGCCAATTTGACCGAAAGAGTGAGTATGATGGTAAATGTCTCCAACAGTAGTGACGGGAATCGACCTCGTGTCATGTGAGTACGAAACCTGCCAGTTGTCAATTCCTCTGTACAAAAATAAATAAATAAATAAATTATTATTGTGATTAATATTTTAATAGTTAAAATTATACAAATAATTTTTGAGGCTAGACAAAAATTATTTTTGGGATGAACATGTCTCCCCTTTTTAATAAGATCACAATTAGCCCGTTCCAAAAACCTAAAAGAGATGAAAATTTTGAATTCGATGACATAAAAAGAAGCAAGAATAAAGAAATAAAAAGCAAGGTGCTTGAAGACATAAAAATAATCCATCGTAAAGAAAAGGAACTATATGTAGAATAACAAACACTATTATTATAAACAAAAGAAGAATCTAAGAAGATTTTGAACAAAGAAAATACAGGGGCACATGATTCCCAGTCCTCAAGTGAGTTGAAGGAAGAAGAAGCGGTTACGACATCTCACTTATCAAGTGAAGGAAAGCAGGAAGAAATATTATATAATATTGATCAAGGACAACTCAAGACTATTGCAGCACTGACGAAAAAAGAAGTGGTTACGTCCCCTGAATTTTCAAGGAAGAGTTGGAAACTACTTCTACACCCATGACAAAAGAAATGCAAAAATCACATACATTGAAACCTTACATTCCCCCTCACAAAAGGTTTAGGGCATCAGAGATAGGATAAGAACCACCATTTGAAATACATGATGCAAAAAGAAATGCCTAACCATAAACATACACATATGCCAAAAATGAACCATCGTTTGAAATACAATATGACTAGCCATAAACATAAACATATGCCAGAAATTTGTTGTAGCTTTATTCAAGGAACATAAAAGAATCACATGTATGGTCTAGTCTACACAACTACCAAATCAATAAAAATGCCTCGTGAAACTCTAGAACAAAGTAAAATTGGATACCCTACTCGGATTCCAAACCAAATCCAAGAACATGATAAAGTATATGATAACATGGACGATGAAATAGAATATGTAGTGGATGAGGATAAATTCCAGATTCTGGAAGATCAAGATGAACCCTAATAAAAATCAGTTGAGAATAACAATGACAAAGAGATAGATACATCATATACTGATAATCATGATGTCAATATCAATTGTAAAGAAAATGGCAATCACATAGATTACAATAATAAAGCACCAAATACTGATGGATATGAAGTCGGTGTTAATGGAAATTATGAAAGAATTGAAGTTGTAGAAGGATACAACGATGAAAATGAAAGCACTGAAGATGAACCTAACATAGAAGAAGAAAACCCAGAAGATTCTTTGACACACAAAGATATAAATGTTCTACAGGTTGTTGCAACTCAAAATGTTCAAGAATCTCAAGATCAAAAGGTTCTCAATGAAAAAATAGAGTCAAGATCGTCAATTAAAGACAAGGAAATAAATCATCTAAAAAATCCTAATCAAACCCAATTCAATGAAACAAAAACATTAAAGGGTTTTTCAACCTCCAAAGTATATAACAAAACTACAAAAATAAACACATTAACCAATCAAATTGAATTAAGTCAATTGTCAGTCATTCAAACTACAGTTAAAGAGACCACAACAAATGTAATTGAAGGTCCAACCATGTTTGAAGAACTATTAATTAACACTAAAAAAGTTATATGTCAGATAGAAATCAATGTCACATCAAAGCATGCAAAATTATTGGGTATCAAGGCGGCGACGCAAGTTCTTCATGAAGACATCGGTTTGGAAACTCAGAAGAATATCCTCTATAATCATTATGTTTTTATATATAGAATTATATGCATAAAGTGATTTGAATGGAATTGCGATCGACTGTTTCAAGAAACACTAAATCATGGTACTGTTATTCAAAACAAATTGCTAAAAAGGGATTGTCTATCATCACGCTTGGAATCCTTTCTGATGTCGTAGTTAATTAGGAATAATCTAAGATTCATGAACGAATATTTGCAAGTCTAGATGACTTTTAATAAACCTAAATGGTTATTACAACTATTAATTATTAGTTTATTGTTTATTAATTAATAGGTCAATTAATTATAAATGATTAGTTATTACACAACTTGTCTATTCCCTATCAGCCATATTTAAACATGGTTGATTATCTATATTCATCGTAATTCAATTATCCATACACAAACACACATATTCCATCATGTAAGGGCTTTCCCTTACATTCAATGTAATTGCAAGGTTTGTTTCTCAAGTTGATAAATGAATGTGAAGGGTCATGCATTAGAAATGGTTGGTAACATTTTTCTTTTGCTTGACAAAAATTGGGAGTAATTATTTTTTTATTAATTACTATAATTTGTTTTTTTCTTATTTTTAGTTGATCTAAGAGCTATGTATTTTGAGGATATATGGAATGCATGTTTATTCATCCAGACAAGGAGAGATATTAATATTATCTTATAAGGATTTGTTCATCGTATGGTTATTGTAATATTACATTTCAGGTGAGGGTAGTAGTTGTAACCTTAAGGATCTTCAGGGATTTCCCTCAGTTTCCCAATGATTTTCCAAATCCTTAGTAATGGAGCCTGAATATTTTTGAACTTCTTCATTATGCTTTTGGTTTTCACGTTTGCATGTCGAGTAAATCTTATCCTTATTTAATTTAAGGTTTGTCATGTTTTAATTTGAGGCTTTTGTGAATCACTTTCTTTCATTCGCATGTGCTAAATATTTAATTTGTTGGCAATATGTTCTTATATTTTTACATATGGATTTGCCATTAATATTATTGAATTTGCCAAATTTTATATTCCTTTGAAAAATATAGAGAAATAGAAATCTCCCATGGACCACGGCATATATCTTTAAAGGTAATATCTTGGTAGATTTATTTTTTAATTTATATTATAATGACTATTAGTAATGTTTTGCTCCTCACCAATTTGCAAATCAGTAATTTTTTTTGCAGTCAAGTGATTCCTGTGGAGTTTCTACGTAATATTTGAAATTATGTATTAGAGTTTTAGACAACTATTTGAAATTATGTATTCATGCATGAGGTAGTTAGACTCTTTATGAATAAAATATTAATGTAGCTCAAGATGTATGATATTAATACCAATGAAGTTAAATAATTCAAATAAATTTCCCCAAATGATAAGCCAAGAGAATCAGTTCAAAGAAAAATGGCATTTCTTTTAGAGGTTTTAGAGGTTTACTTAATTAATGGGAAGTGGTTCTCTAAGTAAAAATATCATTTCTTTTCCACATAAGATATCCTAGATAGTCATAAGTAATATTGTTAATATTTTTGTGTGTTGATAAAAGTTTTCACCTCACAAAATGTCATGGATCTGCAAGAAAAATGTTTCAACCCTAAGCTGAATTTGATTCTCGACAATTAGTATTCAAACTTGCAAATATGCAACAACAAATTATCATTATTGACATATAGAGTGTAAGTCTAGGTATTGCAAATTCATAATTGTTAGATCATTTTAGTAGTCTTTAGGGGAAAATATAACTCAAATCATTTCTGAAAATTATGTTAGCAAACATCTAAATCAAAAACAACATCAGATATGAAAATTCAATTTAATCATTCTAAATCGGCTCAGCATCAATGCATCTGTTCATTAAATAAGAATAATAAATCAGCAACACATTCACTCAAAAATCATACTTGCAACACAATTTCACACAACGAACACATATCTTTCTATTTCACATGAAAGATGATTGTATTACAATAAATTAGCTCATCCCATGCTGGTAATGAAAAACCACTCCAAAGTATCCATACATCACAACTATTTAGGCCATCCCAAGTAGGAAATGCAAATCTTTATAACTTATCCCATTGAAATCTTCTCACAAGCATAGAAAACATAGCTAGGTCAACACATGTTAATCAATAGAAAATTCAAGGTTCTCTTCATTCTCAAAAATCCACATAAACACAAATCAATATTCACACAACAATAATTATATTTTCTCGGATAAGGTGACTTCAATGGGTTAGAAAGTACAATAAGTGGCAATTTAGAGATTTGTTTAAGTTCTGAAGGGAGTTATTTCGATGGTTTTTTATCCAATGAGGTTGTGGGATAGGTATTTTTGGATAAATTTACTCTAATCCTATTGTTGGGAACTACTTATAGGTATGTGTCCTCTTACTTTCTCAAATACCATGAGCTCATCATATATTAGTGGTACATCCTTCAAACTCAAACCATTAACACCGTTGCTTATGCTTTCGGGGATTTTTTTTTTTTTAAAAGAGAGATTCATTCTGTAGATTGCATGATCTTCGGTTCAATTTTGGTCTGACATTGTAAGTGTATTTTTAATCTTTTGTATTTACTATATTTTGGAAATTCCCTATTTGTCCTTGAAAATTGTTTTTCCTTACTCGTGCCCCAAACCTTTAAATATTGAGAATACTGTTGAAATATTGTAACTTGAAAGGATATTCTAAATGTATTTTATTGATGTAACCAAAGGGAGATGTTATTATTCCCTCGTCAAGGTGTTACTATTGTAAGTGGTCATCATAGAGTCATGAGTTAAAGAATCCATTGTAAGTTAGGCCATTAGTACCCTAACGAATAATATAAAATATTTTTTTGAGTCTTCCTAGGTGAAGTCGGCCCAGACAGTTTAGTGGAGCTGATTTGTTTAGGGTAAAAGTCAGTTAGCTCAATGTGTATAAATAGAAGAGTTGTGCTTCTTATTTTCACACGGACTCACTCACTTGTGTAGCTCATAGCAGAGAGAGAGAGATCAGTAAGGAGGATACTACATGTTTTGGGGTTATATATTATACATCTTATATAGAGGAAGTTTTGTTGCGTTTTCTTCCCCTTGAGGGTTTCCGAGGATAAATATTGTGTCTATCATGTGATTGTGCTTCTTTCAAGGATTCTGCATATGCCACTATTGTGAATTTGGATTGAACACTAATGATATCTATTATAGCATATGAAATATTAACATTGTATCAGATTTATCCTGAATAAGACAACTTTCACAAGGTGAAACTCTCTCTCCTCCCTCTCCGAAAGAAATTAGGGTTTTTGGAAAGTTTGGAATTTGGAAGATCTGCTTGCATAGAAATTTGTGTCTCCCTGGAGCGCATCTATTGAGCCCATGATTGAATTTTTTGGGTAGTTGAATCTCTGGGAAATCCAAATCCTAGTTTGTCCCTGAACCAAAAAACTGCAGAAAACCAGAACCATAAATTCTGCAGAGCTACAACCTCGCAAGTAGGATTTGAAGGGTGAATATTTGGGATCTCCAAGAATCAGTTGGACCAACAAACTCACCTCATTCAAGCGCATCTCCTGGTAAGATCAGCTTTTCATTTTGAGGAATTTCAATTTTTAGTGACCTATTGGACAGGATGGCCCCAAGCATTGAGCTCAAGGACAAATTGGAAGGCATAGAAAACTTCATAGCATGGAAGTATAGGATTGGTATCATTATCATAGAGAATGGTCTTGAGAAGTACATGAAGGATGAATTTGTAGAAACAATAGAAGTTGAAGCTAAGGAGAAGCATGAACAAGACCTAATCAAGGTAGTGAGGATCATTGTTGATTCTATCAAAGATCACTTGTTCCCTCAAGTGTCGTATAAGAAGACACTAAAGCAGATGTATGATGCACTTTCTAGAATGTATAAGGGAAGGAACATCAACAGAAAGATTAATTTGAGAGCTCAACTGAAGGGCACCAAGATGAGTAAATGAGAAACAATTCAAGATTACTTCACAAGGGTCTCCCATTTCAAAGAGAAACTAAGTGCCATTGGAGACACCCTTGATGAACATGAACTAGTTATGACTACTCTCAATGGTCTCACTAGACCTTGGGACTCATTCATACAGACTTTGTGTGCTAGAAAATAAATTATGAAGTTTGGCATAGTATGGGAAGATTGCATTCAAGAAGAAGCTAGAGTAGCTAACATGTTGATGTATATGTAACTTCAGAATGTATTCACTTGTATATTTCATGTATTGTACCCCGATATTTATTCCAGGAAGTATCTGTAATGTAATTGAGTCATGTCATACCCCGATGTTCCTATCGGGAGGTTCTATAATGTAAAAAAGTCATGTCAAGTCATTGTGGGTAACCCTCCTATTGATCAAGGGTTTAAGTCCCTGTAGTTCCAGGGCACTAGGGTTATTAGACTCTCCTAGAGAAGTCGGCCCTAGTAGGTTATTTTCAAGTCAGCAATTAGTATAAATAGAGAGTGAGCCTCTCTATTTATCACACACTCACTCACACTTAGTTGTAGCGCATAGCTGAGGAAGAAGAAGACACTGGGGCTAGGAAGAAAGAGGCTACTGCTGTCGGGAGATCATCTTACTATTTTGGGGTTTTACTTTTGGTATTGATTCTATCTCTAAGGAAGTTGCGGGGTTTTATCCATTTATGGTTTCCTCGAGGAAAAAAATTGTGTTCATTGTCTCTTGTGTTTGAATTATGTACTTTTTATTCTCTCAGTTAAAGATCCTAACATAATGCTAGCTTGAATGATAAAATTCTAACATGGTATCAGAGCTAACCTGTGAAGAAGACACTATGCAGTTGTGGGAACTAGGGATTCCTACTTTGTGTATCTCTCTCCATATATTTTAAGCAAAAGAAGGTTGGATTAACTCTCCTCCCTAGGGCGCATCTTTCTATCGAAGCAGAATCCAATTCTGAGTTTTTTCAGTTTTGGACCCGACATTGCTGGAGAAAATTAGGGCTTTCCACAGAAGTGGAATTTTTCAGTGAGCCCAGGCCTGGATTGATCTCCTACTCAAAATAAAAGTTTAGAGATCAATATCAAAGCATTTGGTTGGACAGAACTCTGGAAAATCCAAACCCTAATCTGCCCCTGAACCAGCACTGCAGAATTTCAGCTCCAAATCCAAATCCAACATCTTGACCTGGTAAGATCTAAATATTTTGTATTTCCATTTTAGGCTCTCGGTTGAGATGCCTCATCATACCAAGCTTGATGAAAAGCTTGAGGGAGCTGATAACTTCCAAGCCTAGAAGTATAGGATCTCCCTGGTCCTGGAAGAAAATGAGTTGGACTCCTATATCAATGAGGAGGTTCCAGTTCCATAGGGAGGTGAGGCTAAGGCCTTACACAAGAATAAGTTGGTCATGGCTAAGAGGATTATTGTTGATTCAATCAAGGATCACCTCATACCACAGGTGTCCTCCATAAAGACACCTAAAGCTATGTTTGATTCCCTAACCAAACTATTTGAAGGGAAGAACATAAACCGGAAGATGACTCTGAGAAACCAACTGAAGAATGTGAATATCCAGAATGCAGAGACCATCCAGTCTTACTTTACAAGGGTCTCTCAGATCAAGGAACAGCTGGAAGCAGTAGATGAAGAAGTGGAGAATGCAGAGATTGTGATGGCCACCTTGAATGGTCTCCCTAGATCATGGGACTCCTTTATTCAAGGGATCTATGACAGAAAGAAGTTAGTCAAATTTAGTAGACTATGGGAAGAATGGTCTCAAGAAGAAGCTTGGATAGCAACTCGAGAAGAAAAGATGGGAAGTGAAGATCAAGCTCTCACAGTTCACTCCAAGAAAAGAAAAATAAGTTCTCATCACTCTAGAGGTAAGCATTTCCATAAAAATAACACTAGAAAATATTTGTCTAGACGCAGATGTAATACATGTGATGAAGTAGGACACTTTGTAAAAGATTGTCCTAAAAGACAAAATAAGAAAAATGGAAACAAGAGAAGACATCATGCTCATGTTGCAAAGGATGATGAACCTTCCTCAAAGAGAATCAGACAAGAAAGTGATGATTCTTCAAGTGATGAATAATATGTCTTGATTTCTGCTCTCACGGGAAACATCACACATGGAAGCAATGATTGGCTTATAGACAATGGGGTTTCCAAACATATGACAGGATTCAAAGAGTCCTTTGTAAAACTTTCAGAACATGAATCACCTCACAAGGTGAAACTTGGAGATGACTATCAGTATCCAATAAAAGGTAGTGGGGAATCCTCCTATAAGCTAGACTCTGGAAAGTCTATGAAGATGCAAGATGTATTGTTTGTACCAGGACTAAAGAAGAACCTCGTCTCCATATCTGCATTAGATGCAAAAGGCATGAGAGTTGCATTTATAGATGGACAAGTTATCATGTGGCCAAAGGGAAAGACTATTAATGATGCAGTAGTGACTGGGGAACAAGAGGGAGGTCTATACAAGTTGAAGGGCCATCCAGACTAAGATTTGGTACATGACAAAGTAGAGCCAAATGAACTTTGGCATTAGAGGATTGCACATGTGCATTACATAGCACTACCACTTGCAAGCAAAGTTGTTGAAGGTCTTCCAGAAATTCAAGCAAAACATTATGGAGTCTATAAAGGATGTGCGAAAGGAAAGAATAGAAAGAAGACATTTCCAAGTAGCGAGAGCAAGGAAAAAGGAATCTTGGAAATCATTCACTCCGATGTATGCGGTCTGATGCCATCAAGTTCATTAAGTAGGTATGTATACTATGTTTCTTTCATTGATGACTTTTCTAGGAAGACATGGACTTACTTCATGAAGAACAAAGATGAAGTATTCAGCAAGTTCAGGGAATTCAAAGCCTTGACTGAGAACCACACTGAAAATAAGATCAAGACCTTTCGATCAGATAATGGCGGGAAATTCACATCAAATGAATTCAAAGAGTTATGCAAAGACTCAGGGATTAAGAGGGAGTTGTCCACTCCATATAATCCACAATAGAATGGGATTGGAGAAAGGAAGACTAGAACTATCATGGAAGCTGCAAGAGTAATGCTTCATGATCAAGATCTTCCTATGCATCTATGGGCAGAAGCTGCCAAAACAGCAGTGTATGTACAAAACTGTACTCCACACAGAGTGCTTGAGAACAAGACACCTGAAGAAGTCTTTTCCAGCAAGAAACCAGAAGTCATCCATCTCAGAATGTTCGGCTATCCAGTGTACATACACATTCCAAAAGAGAAGAGGACAAAATTAGATCCTTTAGGAAAGAATGGTATATTTGTGGGATACTCTGAAAACTCAAATACTTACAGAATATACTTCCCAGGGTTCAATAATATTGACATCAACAAGGATGTAACATTTGACAAAGACTCAGCTTACAACAAATCCAGAAAGAAACCTGCTGAAGTTCTGGAAGAATCGAAAGCACCCAGAATTCATGACACAACCATGAACGAAGAAACTAAAGAAGAAGATTGAGAATTTGAAGAACCTCAAGAACCTGTAGATCCACCTCAAGAGAAGGATCCTCATAAGAGGAAACCTGCTTGGGTACAAGAAGTTATCCAAGGTGCGGAAAGATATGGGGCTCCAGAAGAGAATCACAAAGAAAGAAAGAGGACCAGATCCTGCTCTGGTTATGTAGCCTTATTATGTGATTTCATCGATAAAGAACATTCCAATTATGAAGAAGCGGCAAAATGGAAAGAATGGAAGGATGCTATGATTGAAGAGTATCAATCGATCATGAAGAATGATGTTTGGGATGTTGTACCAAGACTATAAGGGAAGTCTATTGTAACTTCCAAATGGATCTACAAGATCAAGCATGCTGCAGACAGTAGCATAGAAAAATATAAAGCAAGATTTGTTGCTCATGGTTTCTCCCAAAAAGAAGGAATAGATTATGAAGAAACTTTTGCACCTGTAGCTATATACACTTCCATCAGATCAATACTTGATCTGGCTGCAGTGATGAAATGGAAGATACACCATATGGATTGCAAGACTACCTTCTTGAATGGTGTAGTGGAAGAGGAAGTGTATGTGGAGCAGCCACTTGGTTTTGAGACACGTGACAGGGAGTCTCATGTGTGTAGACTACAGAAATCCCTGTACAGATTGAAACAGGAACCCAGGACATGGTACGGCAGAACTGAAATCTTTCTATCCAACTTGGGATTTACCAAGAGTAAAGTAGATTCCAACCTTTACTACAAGGTTGAGGATGGCAACCCAGTGACGCTCCTACTATATGTAGATGATTTGTTTGTAACAAGTATGGATGGGTTGATTGTTGATACAAAGAGGAAGCTTGCTGCCAAGTTCGAAATGAAGGACTTGGGTATGATGCATTATTTCCTAGGCGTGGAGGTGTGGCAGAATGTAGATGGAATTTCCCTAGGACAAGGGAAATATGCGGTAGAGATCCTAAAGAGATTCGAGATGATGGAATGCAAGGCCATGACCACACCTATGGCATCGAACCTGAATCTATTGAGTGATACTTCATCAGAAGCAGTTGATGCCATGATGTATCATCAGATGATTGGGTCCTCGATGTACCTGACGAACACGAGACCATATATTTGCTTTGTTGTGAACACCTTGAGCCAGTTCTTGACAGATCCAAGAAATGTTCACTTGATTGCTGCAAAGCATATTCTGAGGTACCTGAGGGGTACAGTTGATTATGGGCTCAAGTATGAGGGGAGTCATAAGATTAACCTGGAGGGTTAGGTTGATTTAGATTGGGCAATCATTTCCATCGATAGGAAGAGCACTTCATGGTATTGCTTCAGTATGGGATCAAGTGTGATCTCTTGGTTTAGCAAAAATCAATCCTATGTGGCATTGAGTACAGCTAAAGCAGAGTATGTCGCAGCTTGTTCAGCTAGTTGTGAGGCAGTATGGCTAAGGAAGCTACTGTCTGATTTATTTGATCTCTAGTTGGATGCTACTTGTGTATATTGCAACAACTAGACTTGTGTGATGTTGTCGAAGAACCCAGTGTTCCATGACAAGTCAAAGCATATCGAGATCAAGTATCACTATATCATGGATATGGTGTAGAGAGGAGCAGTGAAGCTCTAGTATGTTGCGACGGACAAACAGATAGCTAGTGTGTTGACAAAGCCATTAGCCAGAGTGAAGTTTGAGTACTTCAGGGAGAAGCTTGGTGTTGTCCAGAGCGATATTTCCCCCAAAGGGAAGTGATGAGTCTGTGAGCCATTCTGACATGGTGAGAGGATTGGTTCCTTCCATGGTCAGATGTAAGGGATGAGCCATTCTATCATGGTGAGAGGATTGGTTCCTTCCATGTCAGATATGAGTGTTGAGCCATTCTGATGTGACTGTAGGATTGGTTCCTACATGATCAGATATAAGGGCTATTGCCATTCTTTGAATGGAGGTACTTGGTCAGTTACCAGGAATACTCAGTCTAGGACTGAGGTCCATTCTGATATGATTGTGAGATGTAGTCTCACATGATTAGATATAAGTGCAAGGCCATTCTAATGTGATTGAGGGATATGTTCCCACTTGATCAGATATAAAGGTTGTTTCCATTCTGTCATGGTGAGAGGATTGGTTCCTTCCATGTCAGATGTGAGTGCTGAGCCATTTTGATATGACTGTATGATTGGTTCCTACATCATCAGATATAAGGGCTATTGCCATTCTTTGAATGGAGGCACCTGGTCAGTTACCAGGAACTTTCAGTCTAGGACTGAGTTCCTTTTTTGACGAGTCAAGTTCAAACGTAAGTGTTGTTCATTTCCACAGATGATAGTGGTTGTGTACTATCATGATGGTGGATGTGAGTTCTGTGCCTTTTCATAGATGATAGTAGCTGTTTACTATCATGCTGGTGAATGTGAGTGTTGTGCCTTTCTGACAAGTCAAGGTCAAATGTAAGTGTTGTTCCTTTCCACAGATGATAGTAGATGTGTATTATCATGCTGGTGGATGTGAGTGTTGTGCCTTTTCATAGATGATAGTAGTTGTGTGCTATCATGCTGGTGAATGTGAGTGTTGTGCCTTTCTGACAAGTCAAGGTCAGATGTGAGTGTTGTGCCTTTCTGACGAGTCAAAGTCAGATGTGAGTGTTGTTCCTTTCTGACAAGTCAAGGTCAGATGTGAGTGTTGTGCCTTTTCATAGATGATAGTAGTTGAGTACTGTCATGCTGGTGAATGTAAGTGTTGTTCCTTTCTGACATGATGTTGGATGTGTTCCTCTCATGGTCAAATGTGAGTGTTGGCCATTCTGAATTAGGGTCAGATATAAGGGTTGAAGAAGACCTACAAGGAGGCTAGGCCTACAACCAGCATGAAAAAGGGCTGGCTCTGTAGAACTTCCTGTGACGAGAAGAATCATGAGATAGCACCTATGATGATGACCCAATGATGATCCAGATCCAGTGATGATTCAAATCCAGTGATGATGTCTCCGAGATGATCCAGATTGAGTGATGATCCAAATCCAACAGTGATGATCTAGATCTAGTGATGATCCAAATCCAGTGATGATCCAGATCCAGTGATGATGTCCCCATGATGATCCAGATCCAGTGATGATCCAAATCCAGTGATGATGATCCAGATCCAAGATGAAGATGACTTGAAGATGAAGATTACTTGAAGATGAATATGACTTGAAGATGCAGATGATGACATTATCCAGAGAAGAAGACCAGTGCTGACAAATTGTGTCGAGAGAATACCTTCCTAGTTGAGAGGGAGTGTTGATGTATATGTAACTTCAAAATGTATTCACTTGTATATTTCATGTATTATACCCCGATGCTTATTCCATGAATTATTTGTAATGTAATTGAGTCATGTCATGCCCTGATGTTCCTATTGGGAGGTTCTATAATGTAAACAAGTCATGTAAAGTCATTGTGGGTAACCCTCCTATTGATCAAGGGTTAAAGTCCCCGCAGTTCCGGGGCACTAGGGTTATTAGACTCTCCTAGAGAAGTCGTCCCTAGTAGGTTATTGTCAAGTTGGGAATTAGTATAAATATAGAGTGAGCCTCTCTATTTATCACACACTCACTCACACTTAGTTGTAGCACATAGTTGAGGAAGAAGACACTTGGGCTAGGAAGAAAGAGGCTACTGCTGTCGGGAGATCATCTTACTATTTTGGGGTTTTACTTTTGGTGTTTATTTTATCTCTGAGGAAGTTGCGGGGTTTTCTCCATTTATGGTTTCCCCGAGGAAAAACCTTGTGTTCATTGTCTCTTATGTTTGATTGTTGTACTTTTTATTCTCTCACTTAAAGATCCTAACATAATGCTAGCTTGAATGATAAAATTCTAACATAACAGAGAAGCTCTACTCAGAGAAGATGATCAGGCTCTAGCCATCCATACTAAAGGAAGAAAACAATCAAAATTCAAGAAGGGTAGTCATAAACCTTCAAAGAAGAAATTTCAAAAGAAAAAGAAGGATTACTCAAAGTATCAATGCTACAACTTTCATAAGATAGGACACATTTCCAGAGAGTGGCCATCACCAAAGAAGAAGAACAACAATAAGAGACATCATGCTCATCTAGATGAAGATGAGGATGAGGAAGATAGACCTCGAAAGAGACCAACAAAAGAAGAAGATGTAGATGAATATGTACTATTCTCTACACTCTTTGGGTATGTAACACCTGGTGAAGATACATGGCTTATTGATAGTGGTGCTTCAAATCACATGACATGGAAGAAGCAAACTCTATCAAGACTTAAAGAAAAGAGTTCTCCTCAGAAGGTATCATTGGGTGATGACTATCAATATCAAATCAAAGGTATTGGTGAATCAAGCTACAAGCTTGACTCTGGGACTTCCATGAAGATGAAGGAAGTACTATATGTACCAGGTTTGAAAAATAACTTACTTTCCATATTGGCTCTAGATAATAAAGGATATAGAGTTGATTTTATAGATGGACAAGTACTTATGTGGTCCAAAGGAAAGACACTTGAAGGTGTTTTTGTCATTGGAGAAGAAGGAGGAGGAATTTATAAACTCGAAGGGAATCCAGAGATATCCCTTGTCCATGAGACTGTCATCTCAAGTGAATTGTGGCATAGGAGGATTTATCACATCAACTACAAAGCACTACCTTATGTGAGCAAGGTGGTAACAGGGTTACCAGATCTGAATATTGATCATGAGGGAATTTGCAAAGGATGTGAAAGAGAAAAGAACATCAAGAATCCCTTTCTAAAAAGTGAAACAAAGACAAAAGGTACATTAGAAATAATTCATTCTGATGTATGTGGTCCTATGCCCTCTATATCATTAAGTGTTTATGAATATTATGTCACATTTATTGATGACTATTCAAGAAAGACATGGATATACTTCTTGAAGGACAAGAGTGAAGTGTTCAGAAAATTCAAGGAATTCAAATCCTTGATAGAGAACCACTCAAAAAGAAGAATCAAGACATTGAGATTAGATAACGGTGGAGAATACGCTTCAAAGGAATTTGAAGCATTCTATAAGGAGGTGGGAATGAAGAGTGAACTAACCACTACCTATAATACCCAACAGAATGGTGTTTCAGAAAGAAAGAATAAGACCATTATGGAAGCAGTGAAAACAATCATTCATGACCAAGACCTCCCCATGCACCTATGGTCTGAATCAACAAGAACATTCGTATATGTGCAGAATAGATCATCTCAGAGTGCTATTGGATTCAAGACTCTTGAAGAAATATATACAGGAAAGAAACATGAAGTGATCCATATCAAGGTATTTGGTTGTCCAGTATATGTGCATATTCCGAAAGAGAAGAGAACCAAGTTGGATACTTCTGGAAAGAAGGGAATATTTGTTGGATACTGTGAAGTCTCCAAATCCTTTAGGATATACATCATAGGATTCCATCATATCGAGATTAGTAGAGATGTAAAATTTACTGAAGAGATAGATCTTAAGAAATCTAGAAGGTGTTAGCTTGAAGAAGTACATGAAGAGGATGTACCTCCCAGAATGGTATAAGCTAAACCCTCTCATGGAATAGTAGCATCTGAAGATCATGATATGCTAGAACCTCAGGAACCCCCTCCTATGGATATCTATCGAAAGAGAAAATCTACTTGGGTAAGAGAAATCGTACAAGAAGATGAGATATATAGAGCTCCAGAAGACTCCATAAGAACTAGAAAAAGATCAAAGCCATACTCTAGTTATGTAGCGTTGATGTGTGACCTTGTAGATCAAGAACCCACCAGCCATGAGGAAGCTGCAAAGAATAAAGAATGGGTTGAAGCAATGATGGAATAATACTAGTCGATATTGAAGAATGATGCTTTGGATATAGTACCCAAACTAAAAAACAAGAGTGTGGTATCTTTGAAATGGATCTACAAGATTAAACTTGTTGTTGATGGAAGTATTGAAAAGTACAAGGAAATATTTGTGCCTAGAGGATTCTCTCAGAAAGGGGATTTATTATGAAGAGACATTTTCTCCAGTAGCAAGGTACACTTCCATCAGAACCATCATGGAACTTGCTTCCATGATGAACTGGTATATACACCAGATGGATGTAAAGACAACCTTCCTTAATGGTGTGATTGAGGAAGAGGTTTACATTAAACAACCAAAAGGATTTGAAGTCTAAGACAAAGTGACTCATGTATGTAAGTTGAAAAAGGATCTGCTTGGACTGAAGCAAGCTCCTAGGTCTTGGTATGGTAGAATATATAGCTTATTGACAAGATTGGGATTTACCAAGAGTAAAGATGATTCTAACCTTTACATGAAGGTTATGGATGATGAACCATACATACTATTACGGTATGTGGATGATCTATTTCTGACTGGAAATGAGAAACATATCACATATTGTAAGAATAAGCTAGGTGAAGAATTCAAGATCAATCCTCCTAGGGATGGAAGTGTGGCAGATCCCATAAGGAATGTTTCTAAATCAGGGAAAGTATGCAGTAGAAATCTTGAAAAGATTTGATATGTTGGATTGTAAAGCCATGGCCACACCCATGGGCACCAACCTGAAGTTGTTATTTGATGATTCATCAGAGTTAGTGGATATGACTCAGTACAGACAAATCATTGGAGCATTGATGTATCTAACGAATACAAGGCTAGATATATGCTTTGTTGTCAACACCTTAAGTCAGTATCTAGTTAAACCTAGATGGGTTCACTTCATATTGGGAAGGAAGTGCCACAGATAGGAAGAGCAGCTCAGGTGGATGTTATTGTTTGGGATCCACCGTGATCTCATGGTTTAGTAAGAAATAGTCCAATGTTGCTCTCAGCGCAGCTGAAGCGGAGTACATAGCAGCTTGATGCACTATTTTTGAAGTGATATGGCTTTTGAAACTGATGTCAAGACTATTTGACATTGATTTGGACACCACAATGATTCTTTTTGACAACTAGATTTGCATAAAGATGACATAGAATCTGGTGTTCCATGATAAATCTAAGAACATAGAAATACCATACTTTTATATAAGGAATTTGGTACAAAAGGGAGCTATAAATCTCCAGTATGTGAGTATCGATGAGTAAGTTGATGATGTGCTGACCAAGCCTCTATATCAAGTAAAGTTTGAATATTTTCATGTCAAGCTTGGTGTAGTCCAAAATACTTTCCTTGCAAGGAGGAACAATTACGGGACTACAAACTTTCCTTGCAAGAAGGACTAAAGAAGGAATGGACCCTCTTCAGAGAGGAGGAACAAGTATAAGATAAGGACTCTCCTCGGAAAGGAAGAATAGGTTGGTGATATGAAACCTCCTCAAACAAAGGGGGAACAATTTGATAATATATATCCTCCTAGGAAAGGGGGAGTGATGATGATACTGACATCGATGATGGGATGACAGTGATGCTCTATCATGAAATAGGCCAAGTATTCCTAAAGATGTTGGCAAGGTCCAGTATTCACTTGTGGACTATAGTATCCTCTTTTGAGGATTTCAGGTATAGCACTCTGTTCATGAGAGTGGTCCTTAATAGCTAAGGATGGCCCTCTAGATGTTACTCTCACATGGATATTTTCCACATTCATTTGTGGAAACCATAGAATAACACTCACTTGGGATTGGTCCTAACCTTAGTGGTAAGGATGCTCTACGATGAGTCCTTACAGACGAAAGGGTTGAAATTTACATGAAATAGAGATATGCTTTGCATTAATGACTCTTGAATGGAGAGTATACCTACATTTATATGTAGATGTCATAGAATAACACTCAATTGGGAGTGGTCCTAGCCTTAGTGGTAAGGATGCTCTATGATGAGTCCTCATGTATGCTGTAGTATAACACTCACTAGGGAGTGGTGCTAGCATTAGTGGAAAGGATGTTCTATGATGAGGTTCGACATTTATATGCGGTTTAGATCTACTCTGTAGACAATACTCTTGTATGGAGATTATGCCTACATGTATGTGCAGTTGTCGTAGTATAAAACTCACTCAGGAGTGGTCCTAGCTCTAATAGGATGAGGATGGTCTACGATGAGTCCTTACGTACAATAGGGCCTGCATCTAGGTGTGGTTGAGATCTACATTCAATTGTAGACAATTCAGTTGGTGGATACTATGGATCCTCTGTGTTAAGGGGGAGTAGGCTAACGGAGGATTGCATCATCCTTGGACCTATGTCCTAAATTTATAGGGATTGATCATCCTACAAAGAGATCACATGTACTGCAGGTGGTGTTGTGAAAAAGGATCAAGTAGATCAAAGAGCAATTGCAAAGGATTGAAAGGATAGAAGTGTTGTTGCAAAGGATTGTGAAGATCGATGTGCTAATACAAAGGATCGAAAGGATCGAAGTGCTACTGCAAAGGATCGATAAGATCAAAGTACTTCTACAAAGTAAGAAGATCGAAGTGTTGCTATAAAGGATCGAAAGATCGAAGTGTTGCTGCAAAAGGATCGAGTGATCGTGTGATGTAGAAGATGAAGACATTGAAGAGTAACTATTCTAGTTACTAATTGTGAAAAATTCCCATGATTTATATATGTATTACCTCAATATTGTTGAATATATTGTCTCTCGATTTTCTTATAGTATATGATGATGTTTTCAATAGAATAACCTTCTCGTTAAGGGGGAGTGTTGAAATATTGTAACTTCAAAGGATATTCTAAATGTATTTTACTGATGTAACCCAAGGGAGATGTTATTATTCCTTTGTCGGGGTTTTACTATTGTAGTTGGTCATCATAGAGTCATGAGGTAAATCCTCCATTATAATTTGGGTCATTAGTACCCAATGAATAATATACAATACGAATTTGAGTCTTCCTAGGTGAAGTCGTCCCTGACATTTTAGTGGGGCCGACTTGTTTAGGGTAAAAGTTAGTTGGCTCAATGTTTATAAATATAAGAGTTGTGCTTCTAATTTGCACACACACTCACTCACTTGTGTAACACATAGGAGAGAGAGAGAGATCATCAAGGAGGAGAATACATTTTTCGGGGTTATATATTATACATCTTATATAGAGGAATTTCTGCTGGGTTTTCTTCCCCTTGAGGGTTTCCCAGGACAAATATTGTGTCTATATTGTGATTGTGTGTCTTTCAGTGATTCTGCATATACTATTGTTGTGAATTTGGATTGAACACTAATGATATCCTAGCATATCAAATCTTAACAAATACAAACCTTTTCTAGTTAATGTGGTCTTCCAAAAAATGATCTCAGATGCATAGAAAATGGTAATATTGTTGTTGGAAATTTTCCTACCTACTCAAAAGTCTCATTTTCTACATTCTTATTTTAATAAAAGGAAATGACCGAAGAAGGATACTATCTAACTTTGGATTGTTTTTAGAGGAAGGAGAAAAAATAGGTGGTATTTGAGGGTTTCAATTTGTACCACTCTCTAAAGATGAAAATAAAACTTTGTCAACAATGCTTTGTTTATATGTTTGTGTCCTTCTTTCCTAGGTTTCTTAGATGTGAATTGTGCATTAGAAACAATGTAGAATGTATTTTGAAAATTACACAACCATTTTTCATTTCAATGCACCAAAGTATAATGTTCCACCTTAAATTCAAGCAATAGAATCATAGATTCCCTACATTTAATCATTTTGCAAATGCATTGGGTGATATTTTTATATTTACAATTTTTTGTTGCTTTCTATATTAGAGTGTTGAACTATGGAGTGGTTGGGTTGAACAAACAAGCCAATGCAATATTCTAGTGTTTTACCAGTATTTCCCAATATGTAAAAGATAAGATTATATATGTATTAAGTTGATGTTGCATTTTCTTTAGGTCGTGAACACTATCACATGTCTATAATTATTGTTTCTTTTCAATTGGTTTCCTTGTGGAGGTTACAACTTTACATAGGATTTCTAGAGATAATAATGGTTCATAATGAGCCTAGAATTTCTCCTATGATTGTTATAAATTGTGGATTTCTTATTGTATATGTTAGTGGTCTGTAAGATAATAGCCTAAGAATCCCCATGAGTTTTTTCTAAAGTTTTTTCAGCTAGGCTCCATCAACCACTCCAATTATTGTTACCATACCAAGGATGGATTCTAGTGATAAAATCAAATCATAGGACAACAAGGTGTGCGCTAACTAACCCATTTGTCACCTTGGTATCCATGGAATAAGATGAAGATACTAGTACATTTTGTGGTTGAAATAACAACACGCACACACACACTAGTACAATATTATTTCTTCTCTTACCCATTCTATTTGCAATCTAACCATTTCTGTTATTTTGTTGGTTGATGTCAACCTTTTTGTTTTTTCTTTCTTCAATTATTGTTGAACTATTTCTTAGCTTCTTTTGTAGTGATGGATTTGGATTGAGATTTCTATCCTCATGGTCAGGCACTTCTTCAATGCCAATCTAGAGAAATCCTTTTTTACATGGTTTTTGTTGGGTGTATATCCTGATTATTATTTTAGCCGTGATTGAACTCCCAGACGTCGAACATAAGGGGGGTCCATTTTTGTCCATTTTTCGACCATTGAAATGTGGTGAAAATTTCCTTGTAAAATGTTGTAATTTCATAGTCATATGATCCATTCATTAGATCTCATATATGACGATAGAAATTATGTTATGGATTTTAGACCTAGAAGGAAAATCTCTTTTGTATGAGGAATTGTATTACGCCTATGTATTGTATTGTGAAAGACAAGACTGTGAGAGAGAGTGAAGAGGAAGTTGCAACAGATGTGATGTAGGTTATACCCCTTCATTTTGTTAGACATTTTAATAGAAATGAATAGTAATTTCTATGTGGAAATAGCCCATTTTTTGTGAACCACGTTATATTGGTGTCTCTCTTGTATTGTGTTTATGTTTTTTTATTTCTACATCTTGTTTTCTGCTATTGTTATGCGATCCTATTCTCTAACAGTTTTGGATGCCATCTAGAAAGGGAACTAAACTGTTGAACAGTGAAAAAGGAGCTCTTATGTCCCTCTATATGGATTTCCTAGGGATAGAGATATAGAGCATTTGACATTCTTGTGAAATAATTTTTGTAAAAACATATATAGAAACCCATATTTATCTTGGATGTTTTGTTAATTTTGAAGCTAGGATTTCTTTTTAACCCAATACAATTTCTTTGCACTCTGGTAGAACTTATATTATGGAGGATATAGTCACTTAGGTGCAACATGTGACTACATATATTGTTGATATTTTAAAAAACCTTCTATGAAATTTGGATGTTTATGGTGTTGTTTTGAGTTTGAGCGAATGTATGAAATTAGTATTTCTGTTATTAACTTGTACTCGTTGATCAAGTGGTAGATTAAGTGGTAATCAGAGAATAAATTTAAAAGAAAGGAACCAAATAAATCCTAGTTTCTTGTAGTTGAAACCTCTTATTTTGTTGTAGTATGGTACATATGTCTTACATACTACTTATGTATTTTTCAAACCAAGGGAATATAAGTTCCTTGCATTTACTGATTCACTATTTTACATAGGTCTAAAATGGAGTATGGATGTTTGAAATCCCTCATCTGCTTAGACTATTTTGTTGTGTAGGGTATCTCAGATGTTTTGAATGTCATTCCTTATAGGTTTTTATATAAAAAATTCTAGTGAAATATTATACTCTTACTAATTTTTTTTGGACTACAATGTGGAGACTGTCACAATTGGGGACAAAAGAATAGGAATTCTGACAAGTGTACTGGATGAAAAGTCTATTGCATGTAACATGCCTTGTTGTGATGTTGATGAACTTAAATAAGGATTCTATCTAGGGATAGAGCGGGTATTTGATGGTATTAATCCCGAGTTAATGGAAGTGACAAATTTTCTTTATTAATCTATGTAATTAATTTGGGTTTGATAACAGGTTGTGCCGATTCTCGTTCCATTATTGAATTTCTATTTCCATGAGGAAGTTCTGATGGTTGTAGTTTCAGGTATTCTATATACTTTCTCTAATAAATGGAAATTATATTTGAGTCAAATATGTCAAGAAACTTATCACCTTTTGCTGTTTAAACATGCATGTTAGAACTGCTTTGAGATGGAAAATTGGCCATGGATAAAGGGAAAGCACGGGGATGTAACGAGTGATGTGTTAAACAACTCTTAGAGTATATTATTGTATCCCTTGTTGAAGTATTATATAAGGTAAGAAAACAAGCTCTCATTTTAAAACTTTCAATTTTTCATTACTCATGTAGTCAACAACTTAAAGAAATATGATTTTTTTTTCTAAATAACATCTATTTTCACTCTATTGGAGATAACAAGTACCCTCTAGCCCCATGTCTTTGCGTTAATAGTTGATGCACTGGACTACCTTATTGATGCATATAAATCACATCAACAGGTGAGAGAAATTACTATTATGGGAGCAAAAATGTCAATTAATCATTGTGTTGATGATTCTCCCCTCTCAAATCAATGAAATCCTAAATTTTTTGGATCTATTGTGTATTGTTTGGATACATTTTGTATTTCTTAAGTGCAATCATTAAGGACCAGAAATATGATGTATGGCTCATTGGAATTGATTTTGTTCCTATTTGGTTGAATCACCCCTAGAGGCAGGTTAATGATGGTCATGCTTCCATATACTTGGGAGTTCCCTTTGGTATTAATGTTTCCATAGTTGATATGTGGTATTGATTCCTAGTAAATTGCAAAGTTGTCTTTTCCAAGATTTGCCACTTATTCATAAGATCATGGTGGTTAGAAATATTCTTCACGAAAATCATGCGTATTATGTTTGTTATTGGTCCCCTTACAACACCTAATTTAGCATACTAGAAAAATAGTTGAGGATATATTTGGTCCAAGTTTGGTGGTTAAAGGGGGATTCCAATAGTTTTGTGTAGATTCTACGCAATGTCCAAACAAGATGGTGCCTTGGATTTGATTGGCCTCAGGATACCGGGTGTTATCTTGTCCATAAAATTTCTTATCTACAGTCTATTTGGTGAATATCCATGGAAGATGGTTCTTAGAAATATATTTACTCATGGTAAGCACATAATTGGGTTATAGGATCCGTTTCAACTCTTTGACATGTTAGACACTCCAACAGATTTCTAGATTCTGGGTTTCTCCATTTCAAGAAAAGTTAGGAAGAATGGAAGAAGCTAGACCGTTGTATTTCATGCCAATATTTGTGACACACAAGCAATAATAATACATGTAACCAAACCATTTGGTTGGAAGGTCCAAAACATTTTCCTTTCTAATATACAGAGGATCTTACCTAAGAATTTTTCCAAGAAGACTTTGTATGTCTCAGGAGACCTTTGGTATTATGGCACGAGATATTAGAATTCCTAATCTTTTTTTTCACACAAAAAGGGGCCCTTGCGGGTCATACTTGGTTGAAATATAAGAAAAACAAAGCCATGTTCCTCCAAAATATGTATACAAAGTGAATAATAATATTCTTGATCCCACCGAAAGTAATTATCTTCGGTACTATATTTGGCCATTTCGGTTTTTGAAAGACATGCCACCTATATCATATGTTTCATGAGACACCCATTGAAGAAGATCCTCAACAAATGGTGGGGTACTGAGATTGAGGAAAGGAATTGGATTGTTCGCCTAAATATAGTATGGAAACATAGGGTCTATTACCAGTTGTGAATCTTTACATGGATGGTATTTTTATATTTTCCTAGTTTGTGTCTTTCTACTTTGGTTCTAGGAGACACTTTCACACTCCCACATTTTACTTTTTGTTGGATGTGCTATTTTGTCCCATTGACCTACTTTTGTGGTCATTCATTAGACATTAATAAAATTATCTTATTCATTTTTTTCTAGACTCTTTATGTGGGTTGATGTATGTTGAACTCAAGAATCACTTTATATATAAGGCACTCTCAATAGGAAATATGTTGAGCTATGTAATGTTCAAGCTCAAACTATCTTTAAAGAAAAAAATTATATCCTTTGGCTACCTGTGAGTTGTTTTGTATTTTCTACTTTAAACCATTTTTTCAAAAAAAATAAAAATAAAATGCAGCCTAATTTTGACATGAGGAGTGATGTAATTTAGATAGAGAAAAAGGCCCTGACATGCAATGATTATCTTTGTAATTGACTATTCTCTATATAGAATATAATGATTCTTGAATGGGAATAAAATTTCTAGTTTACCAACTACGTGACAACTATGCACTAGAGAACAAACAAGAAAATAATGTATGGCGATTCATGTAAGAACTTATATTTACAACATACGACGAGCAACAAAGATAACTTGACAACATCAACAAGAAAAAAAAATGTAAGTTATATATTTGAAGTACTCATCATAAATTCCTCGTGTGTGTTAGAAAAAAGTAATTCAGATAAAAGTGTAAAAGAATGACATCGAAAAATAAAGGAAATTATTCAAGACTTTTGAGCACTTTACCCTGCCGCGGGATAAGCCAAAGTGATAGAAAACAACATGAATCTAGAATTTCAAACTCAAGAAACTATGCATCATATAACAACAATACAAAATAGTAATTGTCTTCTTAGGAATTATATATGCAAATATACACACTCATTAGTATTTGTCTTTTTTTCTTAGCTATATATTTAGATTTTATATAAAGACGTACTCTTTTATTTTTACCTGCTTTTAGTATTGATTTGGGGAGCTTCTTTTGCACTCCCACTTTGTATCTGCATCGGATGTACTCTTTTAGTCAAATTGACTTACATTTCTATAATTTATTGGACATTAATAAAATCATCTTATCTTATCTTATAGGGTCATGGATAATATCAATGGGCACCTAAAATTTCATAGTAGATACAAATGTTTATATGCATAGCTAAGTGGGAGGCCAAATGAGTGGCGAACTAGAATATTTGTTTACCACACACAATAGAAGTGGAATTCCAACTTAAAAGAGAAGAATACGTTTGCTCCAGTTAGTAAATGATTTCCATTATATATGAATGTGTCATTAATTTCTATATGTTAGTGAATAGTATCCATGTTATTTATATTTAGTTATTTTGTAAATGTCATTGAGGTTGTAGCCTACAAGGCAACTTTATTAATAGTTGGTAGGTATTATTAACATTGATGAGTGGTTTGTTCTTGCATGAAAATTTTGAGATCATTTTGATTAATTTCATTTGTACATTCTTCTACTACAACTTTTTTAAAACTTGCTAGAGATTCCAATTGTTTGGTCTAATGGTAGGGCCAATGGAGAGGTGCTTTTCTGAATTTTCTCTTATAACTTATGGACATTAACCTTGTATATTTTTCTATCTAAAGTGGTTGCATATTCAATAGTATTCTTTCAATTAAATTCTAAAAGCTGGTTTAAAACTATGATATTTTAGAGAAGTTTCCCTACATAGTTTGTAGTATACTACATAGCAAGGAGGGATTGTTGTCTGGAATTTTGAATTTTAATAACTTTTTCTATTGTTCGAAATTGTTCATGCTACTTTTGGCATTTATCTCTATTTTTTTATTTCCTATAAGTAGCTACTTTTTTCAATTCTGTAATAAATGAACTTAAATGGAATATATTTGAATAACTCTTTCATTCGTATTGGTTTTTAAAGTATGATTTTTGAAATGATGCATATATTAATTGATAAATAAATAATGTCTATTGCATTTATCTAGATATAATATTTAAGCTTTCTATTTAATGGTTCTATCTCAATAGAAGAGCACCTTCCTTACATGTAGGAGGTTGGTGGTTCAATTTCTACATGCCCTATCTACAAAAATCAATGGCCAATTAAATGAGAAGTTGAAAAAAATCAATGACTAAATAAATAACTGGTTAACAACAATAAATGACTAAATAGATTACCAATTAACTATACTTAATGGCTAATAAAATGTAATTTCTCTTCTTGGAATTTTGGAAAAAATTGCAATTTGCGCAAATTCAAGCTTAACTAGTCATGACTCTAGAGGGTTCCAGCTGACACTAAATGGTCCCAAATTTGAAATGTAATATTATGGTTAGTATTTTAACATACCATTATGACCTTTTAACACTTTCATCCTGACTTCAAGCTTATGAAACTTGGTTTGGGGATAATGAGAGAAAATGCAAGTTTCCTAGGAAAAACTAGTAAACTAGTATTTCTTCATTTGGATCCAAACACCACTGAACCTTTCCAAGTTATTTATAAAAGGAACCTATTGGATTTAAAAAATACTAAAATATCTCATACACTCAATGGTAAAATCATAAAACGCATTTTGACATGTTTTTCAAGTTTGCACAATTTTGGCTAATTTCTAGCTTTGGACTAGTGAAATCCAAGTTGATACAAATGCACCCAAATGACTTCAAATTTTGTATGAAATGGACTGAGGGGTATTAGGACAGAATAATAAATATTTTTAATTCTCTTACACTTTCCAAATGATTCTGAAACTTTCTTTTGACCCTAGGTAATGAAGGACAAAAACAATAGGAAAACCGATGTTAAAACCCCCAAGGGTAGATGACACTTTTGGCTATCCAAGTGCAATACGACCCTCCAAAATTTCAGAAAAATAGTATAAGGATTCATATAATAAATTAATTTATGTCATTATTCATGGTTATTAATATTTTCAAACTGGTTATGAAGCACAACATCTATATGGTAACTTTTAGTGAATTTGCTTAACATGAAATGGTATTAATAACTCAATTTTGACTAATGAAAAGTAGATTGAATGGTTCATATAATGACATGAAATATAAATAAAATAAAAAATATTTAAATTTATTCTCCAATAGAATTAAACATAATATAAATTCCTTTATAAAAATCTGATCTACAACTCTTTCAAAGTGGAAGCCAAATATATGAAAACTAGTCATTCAAGAGCATGGGAATGCAAGCCTTTCACACTCTAGTTTATTGGATTTAGAGATAAGGATAATATGGTCCTTAAATTAAAGAGTAATACATAATTTATGGCTTTCCCATCATCATCATACTCAGAGAAAATTTCTCATACAAATCTGATATACAACTCTTTCAAAATGGAATCCAAATACAAGAAAACTAGTCATTCAAGAGAATGGGAATGCAAGCATTTCACACATGGATTTATGATATTTCGAATTATAGAGAAGATTGAAATAATAGTAGAGATACATACATCATATACCCAATATGTGGCATCAAATATACTCAACAAAGTGCAAGCAACACTCCAACAAGTACGCCATCAACATGAGAGTGTGGGGGAATGGAGAAGGAATGAGAGAATAGGGATATAGATGAGAATTCAAAATATATGGAAATTCAAAATTAAACTAAAATACATTAATTTGGATCCAATTATAGGTATTAAGGTCCTATCCATCAACCTACTTGGAAAGGAATCCAACTCACTCAAAATTGGTTCACAAGTAGGGAGAGTGAACACTCATCGTGAACTGAACAAGAAAAAGCTTTCGAAAATGAAAAAGGTCATTAAAAAAACAATAAAAAATATATTATAATTCCTCATGAAATAATTTATTAACTTCATGAGGCCTCTTAATGTCTAATTTTCCTCCACCGGCTTCCTCCAACTCATCTTAGTGGTTTAGTAACTCATATGACACTTGTCTTCCTCTTCATGCTCCAATTATTTCCCCAATTAAAATGGCTGCCTATAACTCCCAAATGTGACCTATTGGTGGATATTTATATCCCTATCATTTCATATTTTCATGTGTCTTCAATCAGGTCTGAATTTGTCATACTTGTCATAGAATCTTTCATCATTTGTTGTCATAGAGTGCATGGAATCTTCTTCCAAGTGGCACACACTATCTTCTAGTCTCTTCCTCTTCGATGGGAGTTACTATACTTTAATAATTCTAATTCCTTGGCTCATAATATTCTATTTGACACCACTTAATCCTCCAATAACTTTTCATTACCAATGGATTTGAATTTGAGTGAATATCATGCCAAGTGTGTGGGGAGTCTAGTCACCCAAAGGATATACAAGATTCCAAGTGTCTGCATGAACCATTGACCCCTTATTTTATTAGAATTTATTATTTATGTGACAATTTAAATTTGAATATGGTAAACCAAATTCCTTTTGGGTCCTTTATTACAAAATTTATTTCTCAATCTCAACCTAGGGAACTAGTAGGTTGGTGAAACATTATTTGCAAGTAGTATTATTTGAATGGGGACATGACAGTCCTTTACGCCCAAGATTACTTTTCCTTAATCAATTCCAATTTTGTATGCTTCAAAAAAAATTCATATTCCCAAGTGACATCCTCAATTGGAACTCCTTCCATTGTGTCGGGTGCTCTCTTATGGTTCTACTCCTTAATTTTATTTAGTTGCAATTGGAGTAGTGGCATTCATGTACTGCAATTTTGTGTTTCCAAAAGTAAAGGGTTTTGCATTTTTCATATTGATATCTCCTATGTCATCACCACTAAACACCAAAATGTCAATTAATTCAATAAAAACAAAATTTGCACAAATGATCTTTACCTCCATATTTTGGAAACCATTTTCTGAACTTCCAACCCCTTTTTTATCACTGTATAATTCTTTGAAGTTGTATTGATTTACAAACAATTCAGTCTTTAATATCTTAATAAAACTTCATAGAGGAACCACCATGATTTATTCTGCACTACTCTTATTACAATCACCTTCTAAAGTGGTGACTCAATCTCCCATACTGCTTGCTACTCCCAAAATTGAAACCAAGCAATACCAAGATCCCATTGATTGTATTGCACCATTAAAAACATCATGAGTACAAAATATAGATAATGAAAATACATAAAAAAATCATACAAATGTACATCAAGAAGGTACCTCATCAAATAATCATTAAATTTCTTGTACATCCCAGTAAGTAGACAATCATGTGACCCATACACACAAGCATCGGGTATTTTATCAAATATGCCCCAATGAAATAGGTGAGGATCCCATGTCCTATAATGTTTCTCCAAAAGAATATAAGTTGCATCAATATAATCAACCATGTGTTCTTTCATATAAGAAGTGAATGATGAACCTCCACCAAAATCTGAACCAAATAAGGAGCAAATAAAACATGAAGACTTCAAGTGGCTCAAAGAAGTTTCATCAATACACCCATGAATATGCATGGCATCATAATGTAACAAAGGATGTTTCTGACAATGTAAAGAATATGGCATTCTATTCATGTCATAATAAAAAGGAGATATAGGAATCCCATACTCCTCATGTGGAACCATAAAAAAAATCCTTTCACCCATACTTCATTAGGATGAATGCTGCGAAATATGGAAGTGTAGGATGTAGGATAAAAAACCAACTCACCTAAATGATCATAAAGTGAAAATGTTTCATCATGTGAAGGATCCATAGGGGTAGGAACATGCACCTCCCTCAAAAATGTAAAAAAATTCTCATAGGTTGGTTCCAAGGTAGTGGAATCATGCACTTCTTTAAAAAGTGTGTAACCATTTTCAAGAGGAAACTGAGGTTCCTCTTCCACCACAATAAGTGATTGGATATCATTAATATCATCTTCAAAAACACCACAAAAATACAAGTTTCCATGTTTCTCATGATCCATCATGTCATTAGAATCATCCAAGCAATCTACCCTATGAAAATATGAAACATAGGAGGAAGAATGAGTATCTTGCAACCTCTCAATAAGTTGCTCATTTTGAATTTTGAGCTTATGAATATCCTCATTATTATTCATGTATGATTCATGTAACCATTCATTAAGCTCATGTTATATTTTTAACATTAAGCTAGTATAACATTAGGATCTTTAACTGAGAGAACAACAAGCATAGCAATCAAACACAAGAGACAATGAACACAGTGTTTTTCCTCGGGGAAACCATAAATGGAGAAAACCCGCAACTTCCTCAAAGATAGAATCAGCACCAAAAGTAAACCCCAAAAAAGTAAGATGATCTCCCGACAGCAGTAACCTTCTTTCTATGTAGCCCCAATGTCTTATCCTTCCTCAACTATGTGTTACACTTGAGTGTGTATGAGTTGTGTACTAAATAGAGAGGCTAGCTCTCTATTTATACTAATCCTGACATGACTAAAATCCTATTAGGGCCGATCTCTCTAGGAGAGTCTAATAACCCTAGTGCCCCAGAACTGCAAGGACTTTAACCCTTAGACAATAGGAGGGTTACCCACAATGACTTGACATTACTTGTTTACATTATATATATTCTCGATCGAAACATCGGGGCATGACATGACTCAAGTACATAACAAATACATCCCGGAATAAATATCTGGTTACAATACATAAGAAATACAAGTGAATACATTCTGAAGTTACATACACATCAACACTCCCTCTTAACTAGAAATGTATTCTCTCGACATAATTTTCAACACAAGTCTTCTTCTCTATATCATCTGGGTCATCGTCAAGTTCTCTTAATATTCAAGTCATCTTCATCTGGACCTGGATCATTGCTTGATCTGGATCATCATCACTGGATCATACTTGATCTAGATCATCACTGGATCATCATCACTGGATCTGGATCATCACTCAATCTGGATCTCCATCACTGGATCTGGATCATCACTAAATCTGGATCACCACTGGGTCATCATCACTAGATCTGGATCATAGCTCGATCTAGATCATCACTGCTGGATCTTAATCATCACTCAATTTGGATGATCTTGAAGACATCATAACTAGATCTGGATCATCACTGTTGGATCTGAATCATCACTCAATCTGGATCATATCGGAGACATCATAACTGGACCTGGATCATAGCTCGATCTGGATCATCACTGGGTCATCATCATATGTGCTATCTCATGATTCTTCTCATCATAGGAATTTCTACAGAGCTAGCCCTTTTCCATGCTGGGTGCAGGCCTACCTCCTCATAGGTCTTTGGTAGCCCTTACATCTAACCTACTCGTTAGAATGGCCAACACTCACATCTGACCTTGACTCGTCAAAAAGGTGCTCAATCCTATACTGAGGGTTCCTGGTAACTGACTAGGTGCCTCCATTTAGAGAATGGTAGTAGCCCTTACATCTGACCTACTCATCAGAATGGTCGGCACTCACATCTGACCTCCTTGTCAAAAAGGCGGTAGCCCTTACATCTGATCATGTAGTACCTCATCCTATAGTCACATAAGAATGGATAGCACTCACATCTGACCTACTCATTAGAAAGGCGGTAGCCCTTACATCTATGTAGGATCTCATCCTACATTA
Organism: Pseudotsuga menziesii; assembly: GCA_001517045.1. Classification (NCBI taxonomy): domain Eukaryota; kingdom Viridiplantae; phylum Streptophyta; class Pinopsida; order Pinales; family Pinaceae; genus Pseudotsuga; species Pseudotsuga menziesii. Next base: position 479,260 of record LPNX010175732.1, on the reverse strand, counting down.
GAATGGTCGGCACTCACATCTGACCTCCTTGTCAGCAAGGTGGTAGCCATTACATCTGTGTAGGAACTAATCCTACATCAGAATGGTCGGCACTCACATCTGACCTCTTCGTCATAAAGGCAACAACCCTTATATCTGATCAAGTGGAAACACATCCCTAAATCACATCAGAATGGTCATGCGCTCACATCTGATCATGTAATACTATATCTTACAATCATCTCAGAAAGGCCCTCAGTCCAAGACCAAGTATTCCTGGTAACTCACCAGGAAGCTCCATTCCAAGAATGGCAATAGCCCTATTAATATCTAATCATGTAGGAACCAATCCTACAGTCATATTAGAATGGCTCAGCACTCATATCTGACATGGAAGGAACCAATCCTCTCACCATGATAGAATGGATTAGCCCTTAAATTTGACCTTCTTGTCAGAATGGCTTCCGGACTCGTCACTTCCCCTTTGAAGGGACCTCAATCTAGAGAACACCAAGCTTCTCCCTGAAGTACTCAAACTTCACTCTAGCCAATGGCTTCATCAACAAATCAGCTATCTAATCGTCTATTGCAATATACTAGAGCTCCACTGCTCCCCTCTGCACCATATCCTTGATATAGTGATACTTGATCTCGATATGCTTCGACTTGTCATGGAACACTGGGTTCTCTGACAACTTCACACAACTCTGGTTGTCACAGTGTATACAAGTAGCAGCCAGCTAGAGATCAAATAAATCAGACAGTAGCTTCCTGAGCCATACTGCCTCACAACTAGCTGAACAAGCTACGACATACTCTGCTTCATCTGTACTCAATGCCACACAAGATTGCTTCCTGCTAAACCAAGAGATCACACCTAATCCCATACTGAAGCAACATCCTGAAGTCCAATCGATGGCACTGCCTGCCCAATCTGAACTAACATAACCCTCCATGTTAATCTTCTAATTCGTATCATACTTGATCCCATAATCAACCGTACCTCTTAGGTATCTCAGAATATGATTTGCAGTAATCAAGTGAACATGTCTTGGATCTGTCAAGAACTGGCTTAAGGTGTTCACAACAAAGCAAATATCTGGTCTAGTGTTCATCAGGTACATCAAGGACCCAATCATCTGACGACACATAGTAGCATCAATCGACTCTGATGAAGCATCACTCAATAGTTTTAGGTTTGATGCCATATGTGTGGCTATAGCCTTGCAGTCCATCATCCCAAACCTTTTCAGGATCTCTACTACATACTTCCCTTATCCAAGGGAGATTTCATCTGCACTCTGCCACACCTCCATACCTAGAAAATAATGCATCATACCCAAGTCCTTCATTTCATACTCGGCAACAAGCTTTCTCTTTGTATCAGCAATCAACCCATCCATACCTGTCACAAACAGATCATCTACATATAGTAGGAGCATCACTGGGTTTCCATCTTCAACCTTGTAGTAAAGGTTGGAATCTGCTTTACTCTTGGTAAAGCCCAAACTAGATAGAAAGCTGTCAATTATGTCGTACCAAGTCCTAGGTTCCTATTTCAAACCGTACATGGCTTTGTTCAATATGCATACATGAGACTCTCTGTCATGTGTCTCAAAACCAAGTGGCTGTTCTACATACACTTCCTCTTCCACTACACCATTCAATAAAGCAGTCTTGACATCCATTTGGTATCTTCCATTTCATCCCTGCAGCCAGGGCAAGTACTGATCTGATGGAAGTGTATCTGGCTAGTGCAAAGGTTTCTTCATAATCTATTCCTTCTTTCTATGAGAAACCCTGAGCAAAAAATATTGCTTTATATTTCTCTATGCTACCACCTGTAGCATGCTTGATCTTGTAGATCCATTTGGAAGTTACAACTGACTTCCCTTCTGGTCTTGGGACAACATCCCAAACATCATTCTTCATGATCGATTGATATTCTTCGATCATAGCATCCTTCCATTCTTTCTGTTCTGTCGCTTCTTCATAACTAGAAGGTTCTTTATCAATGAAATCACATAGTAATGCTACATACCCGAAGCAAGATCTAGTCCTTTTTCTTTCTCTGTGATTCTCTTCTGTAGCACCATATCTTTCTACACCTTGGATAAGTTCTCATACCCAAGCAGGTTTCCTCTTATGAGGATTCTTCTCTGGAGGTGGATCTACAGGTCTTTGTGGTTCTTCAAACTCTCGATCTTCTTCTTGAGTTTCTTCATTCATGGTTGTATCATGAATTATGGGTGCTTCTGCTTCTTCAGATTCTTCAGTAGGTTTCTTTCTAGATTTGTTGTAAGCTATGTCTTCATCAATTGTCACATCCCTGCTGATGTCAATCTTCTTCTATCCTGGGAAATATATTCTATAAGCCTTCGATCTTTCAGAGTATCCCACAAATATACCCTTCTTTTCTGAAGGATCTAATTTTGTTCTATTTTCTTTTGGAATGTGTATGTACACAGGACGGCCGAATATTCTGAGATGGCTGACTTCTGGTTTCTTGTCGGAGAAGACTTCTTCAGGAGTCTTGCTCTCGAGTACTCTATGTGGAGTATGGTTATGTACATGCACCATTGTTCTGGCAGCTTCCGCACAAAGATGCATAAGAAGATCTTGATCATGAAGCATTGCTCTTGTAGCGTCCATGATAGTTCTATTCTTACTTTCTGCTCCCATTCTGTTGTGGATTATAAGGAGTGGACAACTCCCTCTTAATCCCTGAGTCTTTCCATAACTCTTTGAATTCATTAGATGTGAATTCTCCACCATTATCTGATCGAAAGGTCTTGATCTTCTTGTCTGTGTGATTCTCGATCAAGGCTTTGAATTCCTTGAACTTGTTGAATACTTCATCTTTGTTCTTCATGAAGTAAATCCATGTCTTCCTAGAAAATTCATCAATAAAAGAAACATAGTATACATACCCATTTAGTGAGCTTGATGACATAGGACTGCATACATCGGAGTGGATGATTTCCAAGATTCCTTTTGCTTTTCTTTCGCTACTTGGAAATGTCTTCTTTGTATTCTTTCCTTTCGTACATCCTTTGCAAACCCCATCATGTTTTGCTTGAATTTCTGGAAGACCTTCAATAGCTTTGCTTGCAATTGGTAGTGCTCTGTAATGCACATGTGCAAGCCTTCTATGCCAAAGTTCATTTGGCTCTACTGTGTCATGGACCAAGGCTTGTTCTGGATGGACCTTCAATTTGTATAGACCTCCTTCTTGTTCCCAAATCACTACTACATCATTAATAGTCTTTCCCTTTGGCCACATGATGACTTTCCCATCTGTGAATGCAACCCTCATGCCTTTTGCATCTAATGCAAATATGGAGAGAAGGTTCTTCTTGAGTCTTGGTACAAACAATACATCTTGCATCCTCATATACTTTCCAGAGTCTAGTTTATAAGAAGATTCCCCACTACCTTTTATTGGATATTGGTATTCATCTCCAAGCTTCACCTTGTGAGGTGATTCATCTTCTGAAAGTTTCACAAAGGGTTCTTTGAATCCTGTCATATGCTTGGAAGCCCCACTATCTATAAGCCAATCATTGCTTCCATGTGTGATATTTCCCGTGAGAGCAGAAATCAAGACATATTCTTCATCACTTGAAGAGTCTTCACTTTCATATCTGGTTTTCTTATTGGATGGTTCATCATCCTCTGCAGCATGAGCATGATGTCTTTTCTTGTTGCCCTTTTTCTTATTTTTTCTTTTAGGACAATATTTTGCAAAGTGTCCTACTTCATCACAAGTATAGCATCTGCCTCTAGAGAAATATTTTCTAGAGTTAGTTTTAAAAAAATGCTTACCTCTGGAGGGATGAGAACTTCTTTTGGTTTTCTTGGAATGTACTGTGAGAGCTTGATCTTCACTTCCCAACTTCTCTTCTCTAGCTTATATCCTAGCTTCTTCTTGAGAGCATTCTTCCCATAGTCTGTTGAACTTGAATAACTTCACTCTGGCACATATCCCTTGAATAAAGGAGTCCCATGATCTAGGGAGACCATTCAAGGTGGTCATTACAATCTCAAAATTTTCCACTTCTTCATCTACTGCTTCCAGTTGTTCTCTGATTTGAGAAACTCTTGTGAAGTAAGACTGGATGGTTTTTGCATTCTGAATCTTCACATTCTTCAGTTGGTTTCTCAGAGTCATCTTCTGGTTTATGTTCTTCCCTTCAAACAATTTGGTTAGGGAATCAAACATAGCTTTAGGTGTCTTTAGGGAGGACACCTGTGGTATGAGATGATCCTTGATAGAATCATCAATGATTATCTTTTCCATAACCATATTCTTCTTGTGTAAGGCCTTAGCCTCATCTCCCTCTGGAACTAGAACCTCCTCATTGATGTAGGAGTCCAATTCATTCTCTTCTAGGACCAGGGAGAGCTTATACTTCCAGGATCGGAAGTTATCAGTTCCCTCAAGCTTTTCATCAAGCTTGGTATGATGAGACATCTTAACTGAGAACCTCAAATGGAAATACAAAATATTTAGATCTTACCAGTTCAAGATGTCAGATCTGAATTTGTAGCTGAAATTCTGCAGTGCTAGTTTGGAAGCAGATTTTTGTTTTGCTTTTCCGGAGTTCTGTCTAACCAATTTCTTTGAAATTGATCCCTAACTTCTATTTTAGGGAGGATATCAATTCAGTCCTACGCTCACTGCAAACTTCCTCTTCTCTGAAAAGCCCTAATTTCCGACAGTAGTGTCGGGTCCAAAATTGAAAAATCTCAGAATTAGATTATGCTTTCGACAAAAAGATGCACCCTAAGGAGGAGAGTTATTCCAGCCTTCTTTTGCTGAAAAACTATGGAGAGAGATCCACAAAGTAGGAATCCCTAGTTCCCGCAGCTGCACAATGTCTTCTTCTCAGGTTAGCTCTGATACCATGTTAGATTTTTAACATTAAGCTAGTATAACATTAGGATCTTTAACTGAGAGAACAACAAGCACAACAATCAAACATAAGAGACAATAAACACAGTGTTTTTCCTCGAGGAAACCATAAATGGAGAAAACCCCGCAACTTCCTCAGAGATAGAATCAGCACCAAAAGTAAAACCCCAAAACAATAAGATGATCTTCCAACAGCAGTAACCTTCTTTCTATCTAGCCCCAGTGTCTTCTCTTTCCTCAACTATGCGCTACACTTGAGTGTGTATGAGTTGTGTACTAAATAAATAGGCTAGCTCTCTATTTATACTAATCCCAACATGACTAAAACCCTACTAGGGCCGACCTCTCTAGGAGAGTCTAATAACCCTAGTGCCCCAGAACTGCGGGGACTTTAACCCTTAGACAATAGGAGGGTTACCCACAATTACTTGACATGACTTGTTTACATTATAGATCTTCCCGATCGGAACATCGGGGCATGACATGACTCAAGTAAATTACAAATACATCTCGGAATAAACATCGGGTTATAATACATAAGAAATACAAGTGAATACATTCCGAAGTTACATATACATCAATAGCTCAACCAATTGGTTTCAATAAAAATTCAAAGACATAAAATTACCTTTGATGTTGCACATTTCTCTTTGAATCTTCTCCATGTCTTCAAGAAAAGATGGCTCCTCCAATGAAGAAACTTTCCAAAAAGAATTTGACACCAATGTTTGAGTGGCATGGAGTATGATAAGGGCCTCATGGATGTTCCTTTCACTCATCTTCAAATACCATTCAATGAAGGATGGTTCATGAGAGCGATCATCATCTTCTTCTTTCTTCTTGATTTGATCAACTTCTTGAAGCTCGAGTGGTGATGGTAAAGTTGATATTGGTTCTTCATTATCTGCCACAAGGCCTTCATCTTCATACTCATGAGAATTTTTTCGTGCAACAAAATTTTCAAATTTGATCTCTATTGCACCAACATAGAGTTGCGAATACCCATCAGTAGGTACTCCTCCATAGTTCAAGGATCCATTAGTATATGCTATTTGATTTGTACATCCCCCATTAGTAAGGTTTGTGTGACTATCTTCACATCCATCTTTATGTTCTTCTCTGTAATCACCTTGAGGTAATTGATGCTCCACTTCATGATTCTCTATTTATTCTTTTAATGGTGTATCTAGGCTCTTTTAACAAGTAGGTTGATTTATTTCCTTTCATGTTTCTCCGAAATTGTGTATTGTTGATTGTCCCCTAATGATTTGAGATTTTCATTATTGTGCCTAAATCCATACATCCAATCATCAAAGTATTAAAAAAGAATGGTATTATGTGTCTCTCCATGATGGGAACTACTACTACCCCCAGCTGCTATCTTACCCCTAGGTTGGATATCCATCAATTGGAACCCTTGCATAATTATATTGGTCATATCATCAAAATATGACTTCACAAGTTTCTTAAATTTGTCCCTATCATCCATAACTTCTACTCCTAGTTTGTCCTTAATCATAACTAAAGCATAATGGATTTCTTCACCTTCTTTTCTTCCACTAACAACATATTCAGTTTCATTCTATAATGGAACGAGATAATAATCAGGAAACATAAATGGATAACTTCAATATATTCTAATACCATGCTCCGATACCACTATAATAACCCTTCTTGGAATTATGGAGAAAATTGCAATTTGGGCAAATTCAAGCTTAACTAGTCATGGCTCTAGGGGGTTCCAGCTGACACCAAATGGTTCTGAATTTGAAATTCAATGTTATATTTAGTATTATAAAATCCCAATATGAAATTTAAACACTTATATTCTGAATTCAATCCTCTGTAACTTTGTTTGGGGCTAATGAGAGAAAGTGCAAGTTTCATAGGAAAAACTAGTAAACTAGTATTTCTTCGTTTGGCTTCAAACACCACCAAACCTTTCCAAATTCCTTATGAATGACCTTATGGGAGTTAAAAAATAAAATTATACCTAATACACTAAATTATAGAATCATAAAACTCATTTTGACATGTTATTCAAGTTTGCACAATTTTGGTCAATTTCTAGCTTTGGACTAGTGAAACCAAGTTGATACAAATGAACCCAAATGAATTAAAATTATGTATGAAATGGACTGAGGGATATTATAACATAATAATTCATATTATTAATTCTCATACACTTTCCAAATTCTTATGCAACTTTCTTTTGACCCTAAGGAAAGAATGACAAAAACACTAAGAAAATCGATGTTAAAACCTCCAAGGGTAGATGACACTTTTGGCTCTCCAAATGTAGTACGATCCTCCTAAATTTCAGAAAATAGTATGGGTGTGCATATATTACATAAATTTGTGTCATTATTCATGGTTATCAATATTTTTAAACTATTTATGAGGCGCAACATCTATATGGTAACTTTCAGTGAATTTGCTTAAGGGGAAATGGTATTAATAGCTCGATTTTGACTCATGAAAAGTATATTGAATGGTTAATATAATTGCATGACATATAAATACCATAAAAAAATTCAAATGTATTCACCAACAACATCAAAAATCTTATAAATTCCTTCATACAAATCTGATATACAACTCTTTCAAAGTGGAAGTCAAATACATGAAAACTAGTCATTCAAGAGTTGTTTCTTGGATTTAGAGCTACAAAGAATATGGTCCTGAAAGTAAATATTCATACATAATTTATGGCTTCCCAATAATATTCAAAATTATATAAAATTACTCATACAAATATGATATGCAACTCTTTCAAAATGGAAGCCAAATACATGAAAACTAGTCATTCAAGAGCATAGAAATGCAAGCCTTTCACACATGGATTTATGATATTTCGAATTACAGAGAATATGGACATAATATTAAATATCCATACATAATATAACCAATCTTTGGCATCAAATATACTCATAAAAGTGCAAGAATCACTCAAACAAGTGCACCATCAACATGAGAGTGTGGGGGAATGGAGAAGAAGGAATGAGAGAATAGTGACATAGATGAGAATTTGAACTATATGGAACTTCAACCTACAACTAAAAAACATTCATTTATATCCAACCAGAGTTATAAATTGCCTCTCCATCAACCAAATTGGAAAGGAATCCAACTCCCTCGAAATTGGTTCACAAGCAGGGACAATGGACACTCACAGTGCAATGGACAAGCAAAAGCTCTCCAAAATTCCAAAGGCCAATTAAAAAATGACCAAAATATATTCTCCTTCCTCATTAAATCATTTTATTAACTTCATGAGGAATCCTAAGTTCGAATTTTCCTCCATGGTATTCCTCCAACTCATCTTAGTGGTTTAGTAACTCATATGACACTTGTCTTCCTCTTCATGCTCCAATTCTTTCCCCAATTCGAATGGATACCTATAACTCTAAAATGCACCCTCTCAATGGATATTTTTAGCCCTTTCATGTCATATTTGTCATAGGTTTGCGATCAGGTTTGAATTTTTCATACTTTTCATAGAATCTTTCATCATTTGTTGTCATAGAGTGCATGGAATCTCCTTCCAAGTGACACACATTGTGTTCTAGTGTCTTCATCTTACATGGGAGTTACGCTCCTTTACTAATTAGAATTCCTTGGCTCATGATATTCTATTTGACACAACCTCATCATCCAATAATGATACATTACACATGGATTCTAATTTGGATGAATATCATGTTGAAACATTGTAACTTCAAAGGATATTCTAAATGTATTTATTGATGTACCCCAAGGTAGATGTTATTATTCCTCCATCGGGATGTTAAAATTGTATTTGGTCATCATAAATTCATGAGTTAAATCCTCCATTTTAATTTGTGTCAATAGTACCCCAATGAATAGTATAAAACAATGTTTTGAGTCTTCCTAGGTGAAGTCGTCCCGGACAGTTTAGTGGGGCCGACTTAATTAGGGTAAATATCAGTTGACTTAAAGTGTATAAATAGAGGAGATGTGCTTCTCATTAGAACACAGTGTCACTCACTTGAGTAGTGCATAGGGGAGAGAGAGAGAGAGAGAGAGAGAGAGAGAGAGATAAACAATGTGGACAATACTTGCATTAGGGTTTTATCTTATACATCTTATACAGAGGAAGTTTTGTTGGGTTTTCTTCCGCTTTAGGGTTTCCCAAGATAAATATTGTGTCCATCTTGTGATTGTGATTCTTTCAGTGATTCTGCATATTCTAATGTTGTGAATTTGTATTAAACACTAATGATATCTAGCTTAGCATATGAAATATTAACATGGTATCAGATCTAGCCTGAATAGGACAGCTTTCACAAGGTGAAGCTCTCTCTCCTCTCCCTCTGAAAGAAATTAGGGTTTCTACAAAGTTTGGAATTTGGAATATATTCTTGCATAGAAATTTGCACCTCCCTAAAGTGGATATATTGAGCCTAGGATTGAAGTATTTGGTTGGCTGAATCTCCAGAAAATCCAAACTCTAGTTTGCCCCTTAACTAGAAATTCTACAGAAATTGGAACCTCACAAGTAAGATTTGAAGGGTGAATATTTGGTATCTCCAGAAATCAAGTGGACCAACCAAATCACCTAATTCAAGCTCATATCTTGGTAATTTCATCTTTTTATTTTGATAAATTTCAATTTTTAGTGACCTCAAGGATAGGATGGCCCCAAGCACTAAGCTTGAGGACAAACTCGAAGGAATAGAAAATTTCATAGCATGGAAGTATAGGATTGGTCTCATTCTTAAAAAGAATGGACTTGAGAAGTACATCAAGGATGAAGTTGTAGAACCAAAAGAAGATGAATCTAAGGAGAAGCATGAAAAATACCTAATCAAGGCAATGAGGATCATTGTTGATTCTATCAAAGATCATTTAATCCCTCAAGTGTCATCTAAGAATATGCCAAGGAAAATGTATATAGAATTGCTTTTATAGATGGACAAGTACTTATTTGGTCCAAAGGAAATACACTTGAAGATGTTGTGGTCATTGTTGAAGAAGAAGGAGTATTGCACAAACTCAAAGGACATCCACAGACAACCCTTATCCATGAGATAAAGTGAACTATGGCATAGTAGGATTGCTCACATAAACTACAAACCACTACCCTATGTGAACAAGGTGGTAACAGGGTTACCATATCTAAAGATTGACCATGAGGTAACTTGCAAAGGATGTGCAAGAGGAAAGAATATCAAGAATCCCTTTCTGAAAAGTGAAACAAAGACTAAAGGTACATTGGAATTATTTCATTCTTATGTATATGGTCCTATTCCCTCCATATCATTAAGTGGATATGAATATTATGTCACATTTATTAATGACTATTCAATAAAGACTTGGATATACTTCTTGAATAAAAAGAGTGAAGTGTTTGGGAAATTCAAGGAATTCAAAGCCTTGATAGAGAACCATTCAAAAATAAGAATCAAGACACTAAGATCAAATAATGGTGGAGAATATACTTCAAAATAATTTGAAGCATTCTACAAGGAGGCTGGAATCAAGAGGGAACTAACCACTCCCTACAATACTCAACAGAATGGTGTTGTGGAAAGAAAGAATAGAGCCATTATGGAAGCAGTGAAAACAATGATTTGTGACCAATACCTCCCCATGCACCTGTGGGATGAAGCAGCAAGAACAACCGTATATGTGCAAAATAGATTATCTCACAGTTCTCTTGGATTCAAGACTCCTAAAGAAATGTATACAGGAAAGAAACTTGAAGTGAGACATCTCAAGATATTTAATTGTCCAATATATGTAGATATTCCGAAAGAGAAGAGAACCAATTTGGATCCTTGTAGAAAGAAGGGAGTATTTGTTGGATATTGTGAAGTCTCCAAATCCTTCAGGAAAGGTATTTCAGGATTCCATCATATAGATATTAGTAGGGTCTAACATTTTATGAAGAGACAACTCTTAAGAAATCTAGAAGGTGTAAGCTTGAAGAAGTACATCAAGAGGATGTACCTCCTAGAATGGTAGAAGTTGAACCCTTCCTAAAAATAGTAGCATCTAAAGATCATGATATTGTAGAACCTCGAGAACCCCCTACTATGGATATATCTCAAAACAGAAAACCTATTTGGATAAGAGAAATTGTACTAGAAGCAAAGAGATATGGATCTATAGAAGGCTCCACAAGAACAAGCAAAATATCAAAGCCATAGTCCAATTATATAGCTTTTATGTGTGACCTTGTAGATCAAGAACCCACCATGTATGAGGAAGCTGCATATAAGAAAGAGTGGGTGGAAGCAATGACGGGAGAATACCAATTCATAATGAAGAAGTATATTTGGGATATAGTACCCAAAACAGAAAACAAGAGTGTGGTATCTTCGAAACGGATCTACAAGATAAAACATGTTGTTGATGGAAGTATTGAAAAGTACAAGACAAGATTTGTGGCTAGAAAATTATCTCAGAAAGAGGGGATTGATTATGAAGAGAAATTTTCTCCAATAGCAAGGTACACTTGCATCAAAACCATTATGGCACTTGCTTCCATGATGAAGTGAGATCTACACCGGCTGGATGTAAAGACAACCTTCTTGAATGGTATGATTGAGGAAGAGGTGTACATCGAATAACCACAAGGATTTGAAGTAAAAAACAAAGTGACTCATGTTTGTAAGTTGAAAAGGGCTCTATATGGACTGAATTAAGCTCCTAGAACTTGGTATGGTAGGATAGGTACTTTATTGACAAGCTTTGGATTTACCAAGAGTAAAGTTGATCCTAACCTTTACATGAAGGTTATGGATGATGAACCTATCCTACTATTATTGTATGTAGATGATCTATTTCTGACTAGAAATGGGAAATAAATCACAAAGAGTAAGAAGAATGTAGTCGAAGAATTCGAGATGAAAGATATTGGATTGATGCATTATTTCCTCGGGTTGGAAGTGTGCAAGAGACCGAAAGAAATCTTTCTGAACCAAGGAAAGTATCTAGTAGAAATATTGAAAATATTTTATATGTTGTATTGTAAATCCATGGCCACACCCATGGACACCAAACTAAATCTATTATATGATGAATCATTAGAGTTAGTGGGCATGACTTAGTACAAATAGGTTATTGGGTCATTGATGTGTCTGACGAATACAAGGCCTTTTTTTTTGTGAACACCTTGAGTCGGTATCTCGTTAAACCTAGATGAGTTCATTTGATGAGGTACCTAAAAGGTACGATAGGATTGGGACTTTACTATGGTAGAGATCATTACTATATATTGAATGGATATACGAATTCAGATTGGGTAGGAAGTGTCATAGACAAAAATAGAACCTCAGGTGGATGTTATTGTATGGGATCCACCATAATCTCATGGTTTAGTAAGAAACAATCCAATGTTTCTCTAAGAACAACTGAAGCAGACTAGATTGCTTTGCTAGTTTTGAAGTGATATGGCTTCGGAAACTGATGTCGGGACTATTTTACATGGAGTTGGATACCACAATGATTCTTTGTGACAACCAGAGTTGCAAAAAGATGATAGATAATCCTGTGTTCTATGATAAATCAAATCACATAGAAAGATGTTATTTTTATATAAGGGATATGGTACAAAAAAAACTATAAAGATCCAGTATCCGGGTACCGATGAGCAAGTTGTTGATGTGCTGACCAATCCTCTATATAGAGTAAAGTTTGAATATTTCCATGACAATCTCGGTGTAATCAGAAAAGACTTTCCTCACAAGGAGGAATGGTGATGATACTACAAAATTTCCTTGCAAGAAGGAATGATGAAGATATGGACTTTCTTTGGAAAGGAGGGACAAGTCGAAGATATGGACTCTCTTCAGAAAGGAAGAGCAGGTTGAATATATGAACTCTCCTCAGACAAAAGGGGAGAAGGTTGATGATATGGATCCTACTGGGGGAGTGATGATAAGACTGTCATTGATGATGGAATGATAGTGAAACCACGTGAAGCTCCAGTATGAAAGAGACCAAGTATCCCTAAATATTCTAACAAGGTCTGAAATTCAATGTGAACAAATATAGTATCCTCTCTTGATGATGGTCTTGCAGGAAATAACACTCTGTCCCTAAGAGTGGTCCTGACTAGCTAAGGATGGCCCTGTAGACGTTACTCTTGCATGGAGAGTACCCACATTAATTTATGGATATCATAGTATAACATTCACTTGCTAATGGTCCTAGATTTCACACTGAGTATGTTCTGCGATGAGTCCTTACAGATGACAGGTCCGACATTTAGGTGTGGTTGAGATCTAGGCCTTGCATATGTTACTCTCACATGGAGAGTATACCTACATTTATATGTATATTCCATAGAATAACACTTGCTTGGCAGTGGTTTTGGATTGAGTGGTGAGGGTGATCTATGATGAGTCCTGATAGACATTGTAGTATAACACTTGCATGGAGTGGTACTATATTTCACGTTGAGCATGTTCTATGATAAGGGCCTGCATCTAGGTTTNTAAAATAATTAATCATTATTTGATTAATTATTCACCCACTAGCTTAATTAGTTGGAATCCACTTGCACCTTAAAGTCAATACATGCCATCTATATCCCAGGAATTATTTATTTCTAAATGTGGGTTGAACTTGACCACCTTTTGACCATCCATAAATAGTATACGGCACATTACAGCAGATTCTTCTTTATTCTGCTTTTCTAGCTTTTCTGTGGATAAGATAAAAGCTAGTCAACTAGAAAACTAACAGCTTTTGTTTCCAACCCATCCCCCATTATTTTTTCTCCATTTTCTAGGATTAGCATGTTTTTATATCTCCCTTGACAACTCAATAATTATTTTTCCAATTCGTGAGGTCCTTGATAGATTTGGGAAGTGCTTTAGCCACCTATGGGGGTTTGCTATATTTTGGTAAGTTGGCCTTTTTGAGCTTTATGAGTTGTATCCATACAAATCGATTTTCCTATGAGGGATGTACTATTTATGTACACAATTATTCATAATTATTCAATGGAAGGATACACACCAATATTCATCTCTTAATTCATGTGATTCGGTCTCTTTTCTTCTCTCTATTTTTCCCATGTATGCTTGTGAGAATTCTTAGTAGCAAGATCTATTTCCTGTGCTTCTTCTTAGCATCATTGCTCATAGCATTGATCTATTATTTATACATGGTATTAGAGATATAGGGAGCAAAACCTTTCCATCTTCTACATGGCAACAGAGCAGCAAGGTTTATCAAGTTCTACAGAGTTGAGGAGCACATCCAGTCTCCTATCCCTCTTTGAAGAAGAGCTTGTATAGTTTACAAGATTTTCTCCTAGTTTGTTTTTGCAGGTTGCAGAGAGTATCTATTATAGAATATCAACAAATTCTATATGGATTCAAAATTTCCTCTACTATCTTCTTTCAACTATGCTGATTGGAATCCAAAGATGAGTGCATACTTGAAGAGGCAGTGTCTCTGATGTCTCCATTGGTGCATTGAGAGAACCTGGGTCTTATGAAGAGAAGATTGATTGGATAAATAATTGTGATAGAGCTTATGGAATTATGTGTTTGGTAATGTCTCCAAATATATATCATCTCATAAATTCTGATGAATATCCATTTGAGCTTTGGAATAATTTGGACAAAGCTTTTGGTTTTCAAGAAATAGAAGATGAAGAATGGAGTGAACCCGGCATCTCCTGTTGTTCTCTCTCTCAAGATTTCTTCGCCTCTACATTCTCTGATGAATTTGATCATGATGAATAATTTTCTCATACAGTTCATGTTGCTGCTACTCTCCTTGATTCAAATTCTTCCTCCTTCAATGAAGAAGCAAATATTGAAGACCCATCTTTTTCTGTGTCTCTTGAAGGTGATTTTTCTTCTAGTGATACTATTGATGAAAAAGAAGTAAAATATGGAGATTATATTTATATTGATGATGATCCTATCACCCATTAATTGTTCTTAATATCTCCTATCTTATATTATGATATCTATGTGCCAGGTCCTTCACACTTTGTGCATACCTCTCTCATTGATGGTGCGCAACCCAGTGATTTACAGGATGTTTTCTTAGACAAATCAAGCCTTATTTGTGTCATACCACTTACTTACTTGATCTCATGTGATTCAGCATATCCTCCTTTGTTCTTGGCATCAATACTCAGAACCTCCTTGAATATTGTGAACATCTCATTCTTTCCTCCTTTCATCCAGAGGATTCATTACCAATGTATTCCCATGAGTCTATTGATATGCTTATATGTGATCCTTTGGATTCTGATTTAGAATCATATTTTCAGTTTGATACACATATCATACCACCATCCATACCATCTACCATATCTCTGAATAATCCTAATACTATACAAATCCCTAGTTCACTAGTTGATTCCTCATTGGTCTCTTATGCAGAGATATTTATCTTACATGGTTTGAATACTTTCCTATATTTTAGTAGCTGTTTATCCATGTCCTTAGTCATATTTGGACTGATATTAAACATGTTTCTATATTTTCTAAACATGTATGGTTCAGATCTTATGCCCATCCATCATTCATACTTTTACACCTATTAGTTTTCCCCAGTTGCTCAAAATTTTCCTAGTCTGGCCCTATATCCTCATGGAGCCATTGAACCCTTTATCCTTGTTGTTTCATATGTTAATATTTCTGATATTTCATAGTTTTATCAGCATCATATCAGATCTGGAAAGGTGCTACATCATATTGGAATATTGACATGTGATTCACATCACAATTTTGCAGTTATTTAGGGAATTGGGTGTGAAATAAATTGTCTCATTTTTTGTACTCTTTGGAAAGGATTATGCATATATCTCTTTTCCATTTCAAATTATGTTTGCATATCATATTTTGACATCATAAATAATAATTCATATAATTCTCCTACTTCATTAGTTAATGAGATACAAGGAGTCTCTCCTCTTCCTTCTTGCAGGTTCTACACTCTAGTGCATGATCATGGAGTTCATGATTTATTCAGCAAGTTATTCATCCAGAAGTAGTTCATTCATCTCATTAAAGTGAATATGAATATATGTTGAAGACATATTTCAAATTTTGTGCATTTTCCTATCTTGAGGGAGGATTTTCCCCATGTGGTGTTTCCTCTTTCCTCACTTTTCTGGACATAATAATTGTTAAAGGGTGACCATAGCCTTGTTGTTGGGCCCTATATGCATCTATATGCATCCATATTTTTTGTCATACCATCATAAATTCATACTTATAGGGGGGTTTTGGAATATATTAAACCCACTCATAACTTAGGATAAAATAATTAATCATTATTTGATTGATTATTCACCCACTAGCTTAATTAGTTGGCATCCACTTGCACCTTAAAGTCAATACATGCCATCTATATCCTATGAATGCCTTATTTCTAAATCTGGGTTGATCTTGACCACCTTTTGACCATCCATAAATAGTATACATCACATTACAACAAATTTTGCTTTATTCTACTCTTCCAGCTTTTATGGGGATAAGATAAAAGCTAGCCAACTAGGAAACTAGTAGGTTTTGTTTCCAACCCATCATCCATTAGTTTTTCTATAGTTTCTGGGATTAGCATTTTTTTCCATCTCCCTTGACAACTCACTCATTATTTTTCCAATTCATGAGGTCCTTGATATATTTGGGAAGTCCGTTAGCCACTGATGGGGGTTTGCTATATTTTGGTAAGTCAGTCTTTTTGAGCTTTAAGAGTTGTCTCCATATGAATCGATTTTCCTATGAGGGATGTACTATTTATGTACACTATTATTCATCATTCTTCAATGGAAGGATACACACCAATATTCATCTCTTCATTCATGTGATTCAGTCTATTTTCTTCTCTTTATTTTTCCTGTGTATGCTTATGAGAATTCTTAGTAGCAATATCTATTTCCTGTGCTTCTTCTTAGCATCATTGCTCATATCATTGATCTATTATTTCTACACTAGGTGCAGTTGAGATATGCATTTGTAGACATTACTCTTGTATGGAGAGTATGCCTACATTTACATGTATATCTCGTAGTATAACACTTTCTTGGAGAGGTCCTATATCTAACGGGCTGAGGATGGCCTATGATGAGTCCTTACATATGACCTGAATTTACATGTGGACAGTATCTACATTCAGTTGTAGACGATTCAATTGTTCGATACTATGGACCCTCCTCGTTAAGGGGGAGTAGGCTGATGGAGTATTTCATCATCCTTAGACCTATGTTCTAAAGTGATAGGGATTGGTCATCCCACAAAGATATCATGTGTACTGCAGGTAGTGTGGCTACAAAGGATCAAGAATATTGAAGTGTTATTGCAAAGGATCAAGAAGATTGAAGTGTTGCTACAAAGTATTGAGAAGATCAAAGTGTTGCTGCAAAGGATCAAGAAGATCGAAGTGTTGTTGCAAAGGATCGAGAAGATCAAAGTGTTGCTGCAAAGGATCGAGAAGATTGAAGTGTTGATGCAAAGGATCGAGAAAATCAAAGTGCTGTTGAAAATGATCGAGAAGATCAAAGTGTTGTTGCAAAGGATCGAGAAGATTGAAGTAATATTGCAAAGGATCAAGAAGACCAAAGTGCTACTGCAAAGGATAGAGAAGATCGAAGTGCCGCTACAAAGGATCAAGAAGATCGAAGTGTTGCTGCAAAGGATAAGAAGATTGAAGTGCTGCTACAAAGGATCAAGTGATCGTATGCTGCAAAAGATGAAGACATTGAAGAGTAATTTTTCCAGTTACAGATGAATGTTTAAAAATTCCTATGACGTATAGATGTGTTACCTCGATACTATTGAAGATTCTCTCTCTCCTTACTCCTATAGTTGATAATTATGTTGTCAGTAGAACACCCTTCTCGTTAACGGGGGGTTTCGAAGTATTGTAACTTCAAAGGATATTCTAATTGTATTTTATTGATGTACCACAAGGGATATGTTACTATTCCTTCGTCGAGATGTTACTATTGTAATTGGTCATCATAGAGTCATGAGGTAAAGCCTCCATTGTAATTTGGGTCAATAGTACCCCAATGAATAATATAAAATATTGTTTTGAGTATTCCTAGGTGAAGTCAGCCCATATAGTTTAGTGGGGCTGACTTGATTAGGGTAAAATTTAGTTGACTTAAAAGTGTATAAATAGAGGAGTTGTGCTTCTCATTATAACACAAACTCAATCACTTAAGTAGCGCATAGGAGAGTGAGAGAGAGAGAGAGATATCGGCAAGGAGGAGAATACATGTTTTAGGGTTTTATCTTATACATCTTATATAGAGGAAGTTTTACTGGGTTTTCTTCCCCTTGGGGGGTTCCCAGGAGAAATACTGTGTATATATTGTGATTGTGTTTCTTTCAGTAATTCTACATATGCTACTGTTGTGAATATGGATTAAACACTAATGATGTCTAGCATAGCATATCAAATCTTAATAGATCATGCCAAGTGTGTGGGAAATCTAGTCACCCAAAGGATCCACAAGCTTCCAAGTGTCTTCATGAACCAATGCCACCTTATTTTCTTAGAATTTATTATTTATGTGACCCATATAAATGTGAATATGGTAAAATAAAGTACTTTTAGGTCCCATAGCCCCTTTATTACAAAATTTAAGTCTCCATCTCAATGTAGGGAACTAGTAGGTTGGTGAAACATTATTTGCAAGTAGTCTTATTTGAATGGGGACATGACATTAAATGACAAATCAACCACGATAAATGACTAGTTAACAAAAATAAATTGCTAAATAAATGGCTAGTTAACAAAAATCAATGACTAAACAAATGACCAGTTAGCAATGATTAGCAACAATTAATGACTAAATCAACGACTAAATATATGACCAAACTGACCAATAAAACAACCAATAGACGACTAAAAAATTTTAATCATGTTATATGTGACTAGCGTAAATGAATATAGTCATTTGAGACTTAGTCATTTATATGAAAAAAATATTTTTTTTAGTCATATATCTCACATCTTCTACTAGTTCTTAGAGTCATAGTGACATCATATTGCCTCTAAGTTATCCATCACTACCCCCACTTCTCCATCAACGACTCTCCCATTGTATTTATGTTCCTTGGTATCCCAGTTGTGTCCCTCCCTTAATACCATTAAGATTTTCACACATGCTTCTAGGTCATCAATGCCTTCATAATTTGAACAAAGGAAGTTATTCCATTACTCAGTGATCCCCATATACTCAAACAATGTATCAGTTACATGTCCAATTCTATTCATTTATTTTCCATATCCCTCCTTCTTTCGTCAAGGAAACTCTCCCTCTATTGACATCAACACATATATTCTAGAGGATATACCCAAAGGTACCCTATACCTTGGACTCATAACCATCACTAATGATTCCCTTGGATTGATTGAGATGATACCTCAGTTCCCATTAGTATTCAAAAGTATTCTTTCAATTAAATTCCAAAAACTGTTTTAAAACTATGATTATTTAGAGAAGTTTCTCTACATAGTTTGTAGTATACTACATAGCAAGGAGGGATTGTTGTCTGGAATTTTGAATTTTAATAACTTTTTCTATTGTTTGAAATTGCTCATGCTACTTTTGGCATTTATCTCTCTTTTTTTATTTCCTATAATTAGCTCCTTTTTTCAATTCTGTAATAAATGAACTTAAATGGAATATAGTTGAATAACTCTTTCATTCGCATTGGTTTTTAAAGTATGATTTTTGAAATGATGCATATATTAATTGATAAAGAAGTAATGTCTATTGTATTTATCTAGATATAATATTTAAGGTTTCTATTTAAGGGTTCCATCTCAATGGAAGAGCATCTTCCTTACATGTAGGAGGTTGGTGGTTCAATTTCTCCATGCTCTATCTACAAAAATCACTGACTAATTAAATGAGAAGTTGAAAGAAATCAATGACTAAATAAATTACCAATTAACTATACTTAATGGCTAATCAAATTTAATGTCCCTTCTTGGAATTTTGGAGAAAATTGCAATTTGCGCAAATTCAAGCTTAACTAGTCATGACTCTAGGGGGTTCCAGACACCAAATGGTCCCAAATTTGAAATGTAATATTATAATTAGTATTGTTACATACCATTATGAAATTTTAACACTTTTATTCTGACTTCGAGCTTATGCAACTTGGTTTGGGGATAATGAGAGAAAATGAAAGTTTCCTAGGAAAAACTAGTAAACTGGTCTTTCTACATTTGGATCCAAACGCCACCAAAACTTTGAAAATTAATTATAAAAGGAACCTATTGGATTTAAAAAATACTAAAATACCTCATACACTCAATGGTAAAATCATAAAACTCATTTTGACATGTTATTCAAGTTTGCACAATTTTGGCTAATTTCTAGCTTTGGACTAGTGAAATCCAAGTTGATACAAATGCACCCAAATGAATTCAAATTTTGTATGAAAGGGAATGAGGGGTATTAGTACAGAATAATTCATATTATTAATTCTCATACACTTTCCAAATTATTCTGTAACTTTCTTTTGACCCTAGGTAAATAAGAACAAAATCAATAGGAAAACCGATGTTAAAACCCCCAAGGGTAGATGACACTTTTGGATCTCCAAATGCAGTACGAACCTCCCAAATTTCAGAAAATAGTATAAGGATTCATATAGTAAATCAATTTATGTCATTATTCATATTTATTAATATTTTCAAACTGGTTATGAGGTGCAACATCTATATGGTAACTTTTAGTGAATTTGCTTAACATGAAATGGTATTAATAACTCGATTTTGACTCATGAAAAGTAGATTGAATGGTTCATATAATGACATGAAATATAAATAAAATAAAAAAATTGAAATGAATTCTCCAACAGAATTAAACGTAATATAAATTCCTTCATAAAAATATGATATACAACTCTTTCAAAGTGGAAGCCAAATACATGAAAACTAGTCATTCAAGAGCATGGGAATGCAATACTTTCACACTGTAGTTTATTGGATTTAGATATGCAGAGAATATGTTCATGAAATTAAATAGTAATACATAATTTATGGCATTCCCATCATCATCATACACGGAGAAAATTTCTCATACAATTCTAATATACAACTCTTTCAAAATGGAATCCAAATACAAGAAAACTAGTCATTCAAGAGAATGGGAATGCAAGCCTTTCACACATGGATTTATGATATTTCGAATTACATAGAATATTGAAATAATAGTACAGAGACATACATCATATACCCAATATTTGGCATCAAATATACTCAACAAAGTGCAAGCACCACTCCCACAAGTGCACCATCAACATAAGAGTGTGGGGGAATGGAGAAGAAGGAAAGAGAGAATAGGGATATAGATGAGAATTAAAACTATATGGACCTTCAAAATGAAACTAAAATACATTAATTCGGCTCCAATTAGAGGTATTAATGCCGTATCCATCAACCTACTTGGAAAGGAATCCAACTCACTCGAAATTGGTTCACAAGTAGGGAGAGTGAACACTCATCATGAACTGAACAAGAAAACGAATTCCAAAATGCAAAAGTACAATTAAAAAAATGATAAGAAATATATTATAATTCCTCATGAAATCCTTTATTAACTTCATGGGGCCTCTTAATGTCGAATTTTCTTCCACTGGCTTCCTCCAACTCATCTTAGTGGTTTAGTAACTAATATGAAACTTGTCTTCCTCTTCATGCTCCAATTATTTCCCCAATTATAATGGTTGCCTCTAACTCCCAAATGTGACCTCTTGATGGATATTTATATCCCTATAATTTCATATTTTTCATATGTCTTCAATCAGGTCTGAATTTTTCATACTTGTCATAGAATATTTCATCATTTGTTGTCATAGAGTGCATGGAATCTCCTTCCAAGTGGCACACACTGTCTTATAGTATCTTCCTCTTCCATGGGAGTTACTATACTTTAATAATTCTAATTCCTTGGCTCATAATATTCTATTTGACACCACCTCATCCTCCAATAACGTTTCATTACCCATGGATTTGAATTTGGGTGAAGATCATGCCAAGTGTGTGGAGAGTCTAGTCACCCAAAGGATCTACAAGATTCCAAGTGTCTGCATGAACCATTGACACCTTAGTTTATTAGAATTTATTATTTATGTGACCCATTTAAATGCTAATATGGTAAACGAAATTCATTTTGTGTCCTTTATTACAAAATTTATTTCTCCATCTCAACCTAGGGAACTAGTAGGTTGGTGAAACATTATTTACAAGTAGTATTATTTGAATGGGGACATGATAGTCCTTTGTGCCCAAGATTACTTGTCCTTAATCAATTCCAATTTTTTATGCTTCAATGTTTTCATATTCCCAAGTTAAATCCTCAAATGGTACTCCTTCCATTGTGTCGGGTGCTCTCTTTATGGTTGTGGTCCTTAATTTAATTTAGTTGCAATTGTAGTAGTGGCATTCATGTACTACAATTTTATGTTTCCAAAAGTAAAGGGTTGTATATTTTTCATATTTATATCTCCTGTGTCATCACCACTAAACTCCAAAATGTCAATTAATTCCATCAAAACAAAATTTGCACAAATGATCTTTACCTGCATATTTTGGAAACCATTTTCTAAACTTCCAACCCCTTTTTTATCACTGTATAATTCTTTGAAGTTGTGTTGATTTACAAAAATTTCAATATTTAATATATTAATAAAACTTCATAGAGGAACCACCATGCTTTCTTCTACACTACTCTTATTACAAACACCTTCTAAAGTGGTGACTCAATCTCCCATACTGCTTGCTACTCCCAAAATTGAAACCAAGCAATACCAGGATCCTACTGATTGTATTGCACCCTTCCAAACATCATGAGTACAAAATATAGATAATGAAAGTACATAACAACATCATACAAATGTACATCAAGTAGTTACCTCATCAAAGAATCATTAATTTTGTGTACATCCCAGTAAGTAGACAATCATGTGACCCATACACACAAGCATCGGGTATTTTATCAAATATGCCCCAATGAAATAGGTGATGATTCCATGTCCTATAATGTTTCTCCAAAATAATATAAGTGCATCAATATAATCAGCCATGTGTTCTTTCATCTAAGAAGTGAATGATGAACCTCCCCCAAAATCCGAACCAAATAAGAAGAAAATAAAACACGAAGACTTCAAGTGGCTCAAAGAAGTTTCATCAATACACCCATGAATATGCATGTCATCATAATGTAACAAAGGATGTTGCTGAAAATGTAAAGAATACGGCATTCTAGTCATGTCATAATAAAAAGGAGATATAGGAATCCCATACTCCTCGTGTGGAACCATAAAAAAATCCTTTCACCCATACTTCATTAGGATAAATGCTGCAAAATATGGAAGTGTAGGATGTAGGATAAAGAATCAACTCACCTAAATGATCAGAAAGTGAAAATGTTTCATCATGTGAAGGATCCATAGGGGTAGGAACATGAACCTCCCTCAAAATGCAAAAAACTTCTCATAGGTTGGTTCCAAGGTAGTGGAATCATGCACTTCTTCAAAAAGTGTGTAACCATTTTCAAGAGGAAACTCAAGTTCCTCTTCCACCACAAGAAGTGATTGGATTTCATTAATATCATCTTCAAAAACATCAGGAAACTACAATTTTCCATGTTTCTCATGATCCATCATGTCATTAGAATCATCCAAGCAATCTACCCTATGAAAACATGAAACATAGGAGGAAGAACGAGTATCTTGCAACCTCTCAATAAATTTCAAAAGAAAATAGTAAACAATTAGAAGAAATAGTACTCAAAGTATCAATGATATGACTATCATAAGATAGGACACCTTGCCAGAGAGTGTCCATCACCAAAGAAGAATAACAACAAGAGACATCATGCTCATCTAGATGAAGATCAGGAAGAGGAAGAAATACCTCGAAAGAGATTAACAAACGAAGAAGATGTAGAATAATATGTACTATTCTATGCACCCTATGGGTCTATGACACCTGAAGAATATACATGGCTTATTGATAGTGGTGCTTCAAATCACGGGACAAGAAAGAAAAAAATATGTCAAGACTTGAAGAAAAGATCTCTCCTCAAAAATTATCATTAGGAAATGACTATCAATATCCCATAAAAGGTATTGGTGAATCAAGCTACAATATTGACTCTGGGACTTCCATGAAGATGAAGGAAGTACTGTATGTACCAAGTTTGAAAAAGAACTTACTTTCCATCTCATCACTATATAAGAAAGGATATCGAGTGTCTTTTATTGATGGACAAGTACTTATGTGGTCCAAAGCAAATACACTTGAAGATGTTGTGGTCATTGTTGAAGAAGAAGGAGTATTGCACAAACTCAAAGGACATCTAGATACAGCCCTTGTCCAGGAGCAAAAGTGAACTATGGCATACTAGGATTTCTCATATCAACTACAAAGAACTACCCTATGCGAACAAGGTGGTAACAAGGTTACCATATCTAAAGATTGACCATGAGGGAACTTGCAAAGGATATGCAAGAGGAAAGAACATCAAGAATCCCTTTCTAAAAAGTGAAACAGATCCTAAACGTACGTTGGAATTATTTCATTATGATGTATATGGTCCTATTCCCTCCATATCGTTAAGTGGATATGAATATTATGTCACATTTGTTAATGACTATTCAATAAAGACTTGAATATACTTCTTGAATAACAAGAGTGAAGTGTTTGGAAAATTCAAGGAATTCAGAGCCTTGATAAAGAACCATTCAGAAAGAAGAATCAAGACATTGAGACCATATAATGGTGGAGAATATACTTCAAAGAATTTGAAGCATTCTGCAATGAGGCTGGAATCAAGAGGGAACTAACCACTCCCTACAATAATCAACAGAATGGTGTTGTGGAAAGAAAGAATAGAACCATTTTGGAAGTAGTGAAAACAATGATTCGCGACCAAGACCTCCCCATGCACCTATGGGCTGAAGAAGCAAGAACAACCGTATATGTGCAAAATAGATGATCTCACAGTTCTCTTGGATTCAAGACTCCTAAATAAATGTATACAGTAAAGAAACTTGAAGTGAGGCATCTCAATATATTTGTTGATCCAATATCTGTAGATATTCTGAAAGAGAAGACAACCAATTTGGATCCTTCTTGTTGGATACCGTGAAGTCTCCAACTCCTTCGGGATATACATTTCAATATTCCATCATATAAATATTAGTAGGGATGTAACATTTGATGAAGAGAGAACTCTCAAGAAATCTAGAAGGTGTAAGCTTGAATAAGTACATGAAGAGAATGTACCTTCCAAAATGGTAGAAGCTGAACCCTCTCTAGACATAGTAGCATCTGAAGATCATGATATGCTAGAACCTCAGGAACCCCCTTACTATGGATATATCTCAAAAGAGAAAACCTATTGGGTAAGAGAAATCATACAACAAACAAAGAGAGATGGAGCTCTAGAAGGATCCACAAGAACAAGAAAAATATCAAATCCATAGTCGAATTATGTAGCTTTGATGTGTGACCTTGTATATCAAGAACCCACCACCTACGAGGAAGCTGCACAAAAGAAAGAGTGGTTGGAAGCAATGACAGGAGAATACCAATCGATAATGAAGAAGTATGTTTGGGATATAGTACCCAAATCATAAAACTAGAGTGTGGTATGTTCGAAATGGTTCTACAAGATAAAACATGTTGTTGATGGAAGTATTGAAAAGTACAAGGAAATATTTGTGGCTAGAGGATTCTCTCAGAAAGAGGGGATTGATTATGAAGAGAAATTTTATCCAGTAGTAAGGTACATTTCCATCAGAACCATCATGGCACTTGCTTCCATGATGAAGTGAGATCTACACCAGATGGATGTAAAGACAACCTTCCTGAATGGTATGATTGAGGAAGAGGTGTACATCGAACAACCATAAAAATTTGAAGTCGGAAATAAAGTGACTCATGTTTGTAAGTTCAAAAAGGCTCTATATGGACTGAAGCAAGATCCTAGAGCTTGGTATGGAAGAATAGGTAGTTTCTTTACAAGCTTTGGCTTTACCAAGAGTAAAGCTGATCCTAACCTTTACATGAAGGTTATGGATGACGAACCTGTCATACTATTACTGTATGTAGATGATCTATTTCTAACTAGAACTGGGAAACAAATCACAGAGAGAAAGAAGAATATAGTCGAAGAATTTGAGATGAAAGATATTGGATTGATGCATTATTTCCTCGGGTTGGAAGGGTCGTAGAGACTGGAAGAAATATTTTTGAACCAGGAAAAGTATCTAGTAGAAATATAGAAAATATTTTATATGTTGGATTGTAAATCCATGGCCACACCCATGGACACCAACCAGAAGCTGTTATATGATCAATCATTAGAGTTAGTGGGCATGACTTAGTACAGATAGGTTATTAGGTCATTGATGTGTCTGACGAATACAAGGCCTCTTTTTTTAACACCTTAAGTCGGTATCTAGTTAAACCTAGACGGGTTCACTTGATAACTGCAAAGCATGTGATGAGGTACCTAAAAGGTGTGATAGACTTGGTACTTTAATATGGTAGAGATCATGACTATAGATTGCATGGATATATGAATTCATATTGAGCAGGAAGTGCTGTAGATAGAAAGAGCACCTCAGGTGGCTGTTATTGTATGGGATCTGCCATGATCTCATGGTTTCGTAATAAACAATGCAATGTTTCTCTAAGAAAAGTTGAAGTAGACTAGATTGCTTCGCTAGTTTTGAAGCGATATGGATTCGAAAACTGATGTCAATACTATTTTACATGGATTTGGATACCACAATGATTCTTTGTGACAGTCGAAGTTGCATAAAGATGATAGAGAATCATGTGTTCCATGATAAATCAAATCACATAGAAATACAATATTTTTATATAAGGTATATGGTACAAAAGGGAGCTATAAATATCCAGCATGTGAGTACTAATGAGAAATTTGTTGATGTGATGACCAATACTCTATATAGAGTAAAGTCTAAATATTTTGATGACAATCTCGGTGTAATCAGAAAATAATTTCCTCACAAGGAGGAATGGTGATGATACTACAAACTTTCCTTACAAGAAGGAATGATGAAGATATGGACTCTCTTCAGAAAGGAGGGACAAGTCAAAGATATGGACTCTCTTCAAAAAGGAAGACCAGGTCAAAGATATGAACCCTCCTTAAACAAAAGGGGAGAAGGTTGATGATATGGATCCTACCGAGAAAGGGGGAGTGATGATAAGACTGTCATTGGTGATGGAATGATAGTGAAGCCACGTAAAGCTCCAGTATGAAAGAGTCCAAGTACGCCTAAAGATGTTAAAAAGGTCTGAAATTCAATGTGAACGATAGTATCCTCTCTTTAGGATGGTCTTGTAGGAAATAACACTCTGTCCCTGAGAGTGGTGCTTACTAGATAATTACGATGGCCCTGTAGATGTTACTCTTGCATGGAGAGTACCCACATTAATTTATGGATATCATAGTATAACATTCACTTGCTAATTGTCCTAGATTTCATGTTGAGGATGTCCTACGATGAGTTCTTATAGATGACAAGTCTTACATGTAGGTGTGGTCGATATCTGGGCCTTGCAGACTCTACTCTCACATGGAGAGTATACCTACATTTATATGTAGATGCCATAGAATAACACTCACCTGGGAGTGGTCCTAGATTTAGTGGTGAGGGTGCTCTATGATGAGTCCTAATGGACATCGTAGTATAACACTTGCATGAAGTGGTACTATCTTTCACACTAAGAATGTCCTATAATGAGGGCCTACATCTAGGTGCATTTGAGATATGTACTTGCAGACATTACTCTTGTATGGATAGTATGCCTACATTTACATGTATATGTCATAGTATAACACTCAATTGGATTGGTCCTAGATCTAACAAGCTGAGTATGGCCTATGATGACTTCTTATGGATGACAGGTCCTGCATTTACATGCAGACAATATCTACTTTCAGTTGTAGACGATTCCGTTGTTCGATACTATGGACCCTCCTTGTTAAGGGGGAGTAGGTTGATGGAGGATTGCATAATCCTTAGACCTATGTCCTAAAGTGATAGGGATTGATCATCCTGTAAATATATCATGTGTACTACAATTAGTGCGGCTGCAAAGGATCGAGAATATTGAAGTGTTGCTGCAAAGGATCGAGAAGATCGAAGTGTTGCTGCAAATAATCGAGAAGATCAAAGTGTTGCTGCAAAGGATTGAGAAGATCAAAGTGTTGTTGCAAAGGATCGAGAAGATCAATGTGTTGCTGCAAAGGATCGAGAAGATTGAAGTACTATTGCAAAGGATCGAGAAGACCAAAGTGATACTGCAAAGGATTGAGAAGATCAAAGTGTTGCTGCAAAGGATACAGAAGATTGAAGTGTTGCTGCAAAGGATAAGAAGATTGGAATTCTACTACAAAGGATGAAGTGATCATACGCTGCAAAAGATGAATACATTGAAGATTAATTTTTCTAGTTACTGATGAATTTTAAAAATTCCTATGACGTACAAATGTACTACCTCGATGCTGTTTAATATGCTCTCTCTCGTTACTCCTATAGTTGATGATTATGTTGTCAGTAGAATACCCTTCTTTTTAAGGGGGAGTTTTGAATTATTGTAACTTCAAAGGATATTCTAACTGTATTTTATTGATGTACCCCAAGGGATATGTTACTATTCCTCCATCTGGATGTTACTATTGTAATTGGTCATCATAGAGTCATGAGGTAAAGCCTCCATTGTAATTTGGGTCAATATTACCCCAATGAATAATATAAAATATTGTTTTGAGTCTTCCTAGGTGAATTCGACCCATACAGTTTAGTGGGGCCGGCTTGATTAGGGTAAAAGTTAGTTGACTTAAAAGTGTATAAATAGAGGAGTTGTGCTTCTCATTATAACACAGACTCAATCACTTGAGTAGCGCATAGGAGAGAGAGAGAGAGAGAGAGAGAGAGAGAGATCAGCAAGGAGGAGAATACATGTTTTAGGGTTTTATCTTATACATCTTATACAGAGGATGTTTTGTTGGGTTTTATTCCCCTTGGGGGGTTCATAGGACAAATACTGTGTATATCTTGTGATTGTGTTTCTTTCAATGATTCTGCGACATATGCTACTGTTGTGAATTTGGATTAAACACTAATGATATCTAACTAAGCATATCAAATCTTAATAGATCATTCCAAGTGTGTGTGGAATCTAGTCACCCAAAGGATCCACAAGCTTCCAAGTGTCTTCATGAACCAATGCCACCTTATTTTCTTAGAATTTATTATTTATGTGACCCATCTAAATGTGAATATGGTAAAATAAATTCCTTTTGGGTCCCATAACCCCTTTATTACAAAATTTATGTCTCCATCTCAATGTAGGGAACTAGTAGGTTGGTGAAACATTATTTGCAAGTAGTCTTATTTGAATGGGGACATGACATTAAATGACAAATCAACTGCAATAAATGACTAGTTAACAAAAATAGATGACTAAATAAATGGCCAATTAACAAAAATCAATGACCAAACAAATGACCAGTTAACAATGATTAACAACAATTAATGACTAAATCAACGACTAAATATATGACCAAACTGACCAATTAAACAACCAATAGACGACTAAAAAAATGTAATCATGTTATAAGTGACTAGCATAAATGAATATAGTCATTTGAGACTTAGTCATTTATGTGAAAAAAAAATTAGTCATATATCTCACATCTTCTACTAGTTCTTAGTGTCATAGTGACATCATATTTCCTCTAAGTTATCCATCACTACCCCCTCTTCTCCATCAACGATTCTCTCCCATTGTAGTTATGTTCCTTGGTATCCCAGTTGTGTCCCTCCCTTGATACCATCAATATTTTCACAAATGCTTCTAGGTCATCAATGCCTTCATACTTTGAACAAAGGAAGTTAGTCCATTACTCAGTGACCCTCATATCCTCAAATAATGTATTAGTTACATGTCTAGTTCTATTCATTTTTTTTCCATATCCCTCCTTCTTTTTTCAGGGAAACACCATTTCCTTGTCTGTTGCAGCTCTCCCTCTATTTACATCAACACATCTATTCTAGAGCATAGAACCAAATGTACCCTATACCTTGGACTCATAACCATCACTGATGATTCCCTTCGATCGATTGAGATAATACCTCAGTTCCCATTAGTATGGTTTTTTGTCATGTGTTCTACATCAATTCAATCATCACACCGCTCAAATTTGAATAGGTTGATGGTTCTATCATTATTTGATTGAATACCCTGGATATCCTAACTTTAGTCCCTTGGTGATTCTATGTAGAAACAGTTAATCCATATGTTTCTGGAGATATCTGGGCTATGTTGTAAACAATGATTTGGAATACCTATAACTACATGCTTCCTGTTTTATCCAGTTACAGATGTAATTCCCTGGACCTATTATATTTAGACTCTCAATTGTTTGAATCATTATAGATGTTGGTTTCCTTCAATTACAATAGAGAATCAATTATTTTGATTCATCGTCCCATTAGGATGCCATTGTTTTAACATATCCCTTAATATCATCCATAGTTGTACCATGATTGTGTTCCGATATTGAGTCCATCTTGGACATTGATGATGTACACAACAATTATCCATGTATTGATTGGTCCCCCTTTGGGCCTAAATCCACATTATATTTTGAGACATATATAGGAGGATAGGAATTCCCTCCTTGTCCATATATTTAAGATCATATGCACCTCATCAAAGTTGAGTATTTTATTTGTAGGTAAGCATCCCTATAGTCCCTTGGGAATTCGAGTTCCCTTCAATGTAGTATCAATATTCTATGTCACCATCACACTTATCTTTTCAAAAAGAGAATCCTATGATGTGTGTTGTCCATATGATGACATCTTGACCTCACACATCAACAGGAAATTTCTTAACACCCAAAATTGTACATCGCCCATGTCCTCATCCCAGTCATCCACACACATCGGCACTTTATCTCATTTCTACCTCATTTACACCTATTGGACCTTGGAAAAACATTGTTAAATCCAAAAATCAAAGTAAAACACCAAAATCAACCATATTACAAGTAGGTTGCTCATATTCCTAGCAAATAAATGACCCAAATTTCTCAAAACCCTTCAAAATAAGTACCCCAAGTAGCACAAATTCTCAAAAATTGAGTGACCTCACCGCATCATAATTTTTGGCTATTTCTTGCTTTTCTCCCAACAAAAGGAGGAAACTTGGGAAGATACTTTGAATCATCCTAAATTATGGAGAATATTTAGGATAGAAACAATGTGTATGATCCTTATTCCTAAACCATCCATTGTGCCTATAAATGACCCTCAAGTTCCCCATTACATATAATTATCCACTCATTTTCTCAAGCCATCATTATGTTGAATTTTCTTGAGATCGGAATCCACCTTTCCTTCTCCTATCTTGCTTTGTTGGAGATCATTGTTGTTGTGACATGTGGTCAAAGGATTGAGGGACTATTAGGAGACCAATAAATCCTCCCTCGGATATCCCTTCCACTTTGCTCATCAAGGTGACTCTACTCCTTGTAGTTCAATACACAACTCTTTGATTCTTTAAATGATCATGGCATATGAATGGTGTTTCTAAAAGAATGTGTTTACAATATTAGTTTATATTTTCTTTAATAAGTTGCATGATATTTATTGTTATGATTCATTTTTAGTTTTGTTTTCATATTTTTCTTTCTACTTTTGAAACTCTACTAAGGTTTGGGTAAATTTTCGAACGGGAGTATTTGCAAACACACGTTAAAAATATACTCAAGGTTACATCACTTTCATTTTTTAGTCTATAGAATATCGAAAAGAATAGAATTGGGAAGCCCTTGGTTTTTGGGTAACTTTTCTCTCACTCTTGTAAGTTGGCATGTTGGGTTTTACCCCATCAAAGAGCGCATACACACTTTTTCTCTATGCATTGAAATTCCATGCCTCCCTCTATAATTTTGGGACACACCCATATTCAAATTCATATGTGACTCGCTGGGAAAATTCCTAAAAGTTTCTTTGGAAACAAAAAATAAATCTAAAACATTAGTGGCAAGAATCTAAGTTGAAATGGATTTCTTAGGGTCTCCCGGACGTGATCATGGTCAAATAAGGAGATCACCAATATATGCAATATTTGGATTACAATAAAATTCCATTTAGATGCAACAATTGTAAATCCCATGATCACCTCTAGATCAGTTGTTCCTTTGGAAAACCTTCTGAAGAAGTCAGGGGTATACAATATGTGATGAGCCCTTTAGATTTTCGAACAAATTCTTTGGTGCATGAGAAGAAGAGGAAAATAAAAGTATTAGACGTCGAAGCAGATCATGATTTCCTAAAGGATTCCCACCTTAAAATTGATAATCAACTAGTAAAGTTTAACACTCAACCTTTTTCTAGGTTCAAAGAATTAGAGGACAAACTATTAAATACTCTTCCCAAGAAACATCCTCCACCTAGGATGGTATGATTGGAGTAGATGAAGGATATACCTTCTCCTTATCCTTTAGTATATCCTCCAAATTCATCCACTCCATCTAATGGTAGAAATATTTCTAGCTCTAAGGACCTCATTTACTGGTAGAGCTTATAAGAACACTTTCTCTATTCTTTTATCTTCCCCACTCTCTTAGAGTTGGTACCTCACTAGATCCCAAAATGAAGTTGAACCTATTCATTGAAGGAGTTTAATCATGACCCTTTCTATATATAATCCATTTATTCGAGGGAGGAGATATCATCTTAGTCATGCTATCAGTAATGTGAGGAGAGAAGTTCTTGTAGGAAAACAACAAACAATTTGTGGGGTCCTTAGAAGAGAAACCCTTTTAGGGGTTAAGAAATGATATCGATATCTCTCAATATAAGAGGAATAGGGTTTTCCTCTAAGAAAATAGACCTAAATATACTCTCCATCAATATTGACCTATCTATTGTGTTCATCCAAAAGACAATGTTCCCGACGTACACCTCACATAAGATTTTCAAGAAGCTATTTCCATATTGAACTTTCATAGTAGTGGATGCGAGAAAAAATTATGGAGGTATGGCGATGGGATTGGAAAATAAATTCATACTAAATACATCAGTAATCCATCAACACTATATCCTTTCTTCTATTTTCTCCTCGTCTCTAAATTGATCCCTATATTTGCTAAATATATATCAACAATTCCATGTTTGGAAATATTTCTAAGATTCACTATGCTCTTCTCCTTTAATATGCCTCCCAAACCTCATCATCGAAGGAGACTTGGATTTTACCATTCATAGTGATGAGATTTAGGGCATTTTGGCCAAACTTGACTTGCTCTCAACCTTTTTTTCTTGTCTCACTCATTGGTTGATATTGAACCCCTAGATATCAACAATTCCATGTTTGGAAATATTTCTAAGATTCACTATGCTCTTCTCCTTTAATATGCCTCCCAAACCTCATCATCGAAGGAGACTTGGATTTTACCATTCACAGTTATGAGATTTAGGGCATTTTGGCCAAACTCGACTTTCTCTCAACCTTTTTTTCTTGTCTCACTCATTGGTTGATATTGAACCCCTAGATATCAGCCCTACATGGTCTAAAAAAAGGGATAATGATAAGAGAATTGAAATATTCCTTTTTAAATAATCCTTTCTCCTCACTCTATTGGCAGATAAATCTAAATCTATAAAATCATCCATCTATGATAATTTTTTGTTTCTCCTAGAAATTTCGATCTTGGGGGATATGCAACCAGCTCCCTTTAAATTCAATCCCCATTGGATCCTATATTAATATTTTACCTCCATTCTCTCTTATAATTGGTCTCATTGCTCGAATTCTCTCGATATTCTGGCAATTTTATCCTTCCAATTGAACCTAATTAAGATAAAATGTATTACCAAGAGTTGGGAATATATGATCTTCCACAAAGACGAGAGAAACCTCTTATTCATTGAGGACTATTTATCAAGGAAAATTACATCCCTATCCATTCCTTAGTGGACCAAGATACCCTGGATGAAATTTCCATACTAGAGTAGGAAAAAATAATACTCCTTTCTTAGATGGAGTCAAAATGGAGAATGAAGAGCAAAGTCCTTTGGCTCTCCCAAGGAGACAACAATACAATTTTTTTTCATTCATAGGAAAACGGTAGGAGAGAAATCAATACGATATCGAATTTTAGAAGAATTCCAATATTTATCTTCCTTTTCTAATTCCATTGTCTAGCATTATAAAGAACTATATTCAAAGACCCCAAGACAGAAAAATCAAGACATAATGGCAATTTCTTCTCTCTTTGATAGGTGGCTAACCCCATCTTAGGTAAAGAAAATACAAAATTCAGTCTCAAAATCTAAATTCGATAGTGCTCGACTCTCCTTTCAACCTAGAAAATCCCTAGGACTTAATGGATGGACCTCATTTCATCCACTTCTAGGATCTTATGTTTGACAGTCTAGTGGTAGTTGTTGAAGAATCAATGATCTCATGTAAGTTTCATCTTCCCTTCAACTCAACTTTTATTGCAAATATCCCAAGAATGAAACCCCATCAGGGTTTGAACAATATAATCCCATATTCTTGTGCAAATGCATTTGCAAGCTCATCTCAAAGACTATTTCTCAAAACATCAAACCAATTCTTTCTTGAAATATCTCCTTCAGACAGTTCGGTTTCCTTGATCAAAGAAGTAATCATGAAGCAATTGGGGTTTCTCAAGAATCCTTACACTCCATAAAAACAAATATCAACCTTCTTTTACACTAAAAATGGACCTATCAAAGGAATTTGATAAGGTAAACTGGAAATACCTTCACCTTATCCTCACCCAGGAATATTTTCCCAATTATTTCATAAATTGGATAGAATATTGTTATCAAATTGTATCCTTCCTTGTTCTCATGAATGGTTCAGCTTCTTAATTTTCAACCCCTTCCAAGGCATGTGCCAAAGGTTCCCTCTATCCCCTTTTCTTTTCTAATTGTTTTCGACGTTATCAACGAATTCATAAGCAATTAACTATCGAATGGGTTGTTGGACACAATGGCCATACTAAGAGGGGGGGTGAATCAGTGTGAGAGTGAATATAAAATTATTTTAATCAATCAGAGTATATCAAGCATTATGTTATCAATCAGATATTCATATAATCAAATGCATATACTAAGTCATCCATAAGTCATAAGCATAAACATCACATCAAAGGGACACAAGAATATTTGTAATTTGATCTTTATTTATTGTACATGGAAGACAACAATATTCTCGGTTACAATAAGCACCAACTCTCATAACAGGACCCAGCCTGGTTTTCTTAGCTCCAACTAAGAAGGGTTTGAGGAGTCCAATCCTCAAGTGAAAGATTCTTCTTGCAAGCAATCATATGAATATGTTGCACAACCAACCTCTGCTCTACACATCAATCTTTGCTCATCACTCTGTTGTTCAATACTGTTCATCAATCGTTTCTCAATATGCTCATCAATATTTGGTCAATCTGTTCATCATTGCTCCTCAACGTTGTTTCTCATCATAGCTGCTCATCACTGTTGCTCAAGTATATCTATACATCAACTTTTCTTATCACTACTGGTCATTCTTTTCTACTCATTAATACTGATGGTAAAGCTGGTCAATCTTCTCATGTACACATCATTGTAAACCTCATCATACATAATTACTGAACAAGTAATTCTACTATGTTTTCATTGAACATAAGGCATACATCATCATCATCGTAAGTATGCATAATCGTCATAGGGTATGTATCCTCATCATCAAATATACATCATCATAATCTCAATATGCATCGTTAATGCATAATCATCATCAAATATACATCATCATAATCTCAATATGCATCGTTTATGCATAATCATCATCAAGTATACATCATAGTGCATAGGATAACATCATCACACTATGGTATGCATGTACATCATATTGTATAGGAGTGCATCAACATCATAGAGTGTACATCATTCTCACATGAATTATCATCATAAAGTGTATCGTATCATAGCATAAAGGTATGCAACATCATCATCATAGTCTCCATAATGAATCCAAATATTATACCAATATAGAGGCTCACATACTAAGATCAAATATGAACTCTATCCATGAGAGACATGTGTCATCAAAAGAGAAACCCAAAAGCATGAACAATACCTTTTCAAAGATCACAAGCTGAAGAAATAATAGAAACATCAAAATAGTCTTTATATCATGTCACCACATATGCATCATAACAAAATTTACAACGAGCCAATAATTTTGTAATTCCGATTTTGTATGAGAAATTTATGCCAATTTTAGTGAAGATGCCTGAAAATTTATCCTCTACAAAGTTTCGCACTTTTCTCCAAGAGTTGCGAAAATACTGAGAGAATTGATGATCAAATGAAATGTTTTATATATTTTTAGAGTGTGAGAATGTGTTTAAATACACATTCAAGTGGACATATCCAATGTTGGTCGACTTGTCTTCAAAGGTAAGAATTTTTATTAATTTGAATTTTATTTTTTACTTTAAACTTCTTACCACCTCAATAGTCAACCTTAAGTATTTTTATTATTTTTCTTTTAAAACATCATTCAAAGTCAACCACATCATTTAAAATTCATGGGAGTGTGTCCTCCAAATCTTCATAAGGTTTCATCAAGCCACTAGGGATTTTAATGGCATTCCATGTGCAAGGTTCCATCATGGGATTAAATCTTGTCACTAAATGGACTATCATCAAGACAATATGTGTGTGGGTGCCTTAACCACATAAAGTGCAATCAATGGGCATCAAGGTCTTCACAAGGTTCCATAACTTCATTATAAATTCACAAAAGACCACATCATCATTCCATCTAAACATGTCAAGTGAAAGTAGTGGGATCCATGAACTTTGCAAGGATATCATGGTCTTCATCAAGGGTTCCATGGGCTTCTTCATCATACCAGGGGCTCCATAGTCTATCAAGGACCATATAAGGCCATCATCATCATTTAAGAGCTCCATGACCCCAATAAGGGTTGCAAGGCTATCAAACCACTAAGTGTAGGTCCAAGGACTTCATCAGGGATTCTTCGACAATAAAGAGGATTCATAAGCTTCTTCAACCACACTAGGAGACCCTCAAGGGTCAATATCCATCATGACATCATTTGTGGGGTATTTAGGTCTTCTCATGGGGTACTATGATACCATCAAAGCATGAATGACCACAGCATGGGTCATTAATTATTCTACAATCCATCTAGGGGTTCTCCATCATCCATCAAGGCTTCAGGACCATCTCCACGGTCTTTAGCACCATCAATAGGGTCTTCAGCATATTCAATAAGGTGGTGGCTCCAAGATCCATCCTTGTGGGTACAAGGACCTTGTAAACTGGGTACAAGGTAATTCAAGGCACAAACCCACTCTGTAAGGGGTCCATGGATCAAACCCACTTTGTAAGTGGTCAAAGGCACTGCAAGTGGGACTTGGTGGCATCAATGAAAATCTATGGGGCCACTGCAAGTCCATGTTGGCATCAATGGAAATTTCATCAACAATCTCCCCCTTTGTCATTAATGACAACAACTCATGCTCCCCTTTTGTCTTCATCTCTCTCTTGGTATTCATCTCTCCCCCTTTGGAATCAATGGAAAATAGATACCATATGTATACATCTAAACCACTAATCAATGACAATTGCTCCCCCTGTCAATATGCATGATCCTAGGACCTGTATATACACCTGGAGTAGTCATCCTTTCTCCCTTTGAGTTCATACTCTAGCCTCATGAACTCAAGGTGTGCTAAGGTATTTGAGAGACCTTACACTTGTCGTGTCATATGGAAACCATCCTTCATACTATGATCAACCTCTCCTATATGCAACTGTGTGTTCTTTTTCATCCATACTTACTTCTTGGCATCTGTTCTTTCAGCATTTGTTCCTTCATATGTACTGGATTTCCTTGATGAGCTATATAGGAAAATTCTCAAGGGTTGTTTCTATATACTCCAACAATATTGAGCTTTATGACCAAGACCACTCCAACTATAACACCTCATCGTACAACAATATGCAGCAATGTGACCAACATGGTTACATGTCCAGCACCTGACTGAGTTGTTGGAACTTCCAACACTTCTTTGATCAACTTCATGTCTCCATGCCTGAGAGTATTTCTAACTATAGGCCTTTATCTTCTAATCTTCAAATCTTCTTGCATTGGTCTTCTTCCAAGGTTCACTGCTTCTCCTTGTTGATGTATAGGAAGGACTCTCCCTCAATTGACTTCTTTGACTTGCACATTCTTGGTCTTTGAGACCAAATCCACTGCATGTGTAGCATCTCATTGTGTGACATGTGGCATAAAAATCTTTATCTTGATTACATGTATAGCATATCGTTGAGTCATTGGGCCTTACACCACTTCTTCTTTCGTAGATTCTACACTCCATAAATTTATGACCAAAGTTAGAACAGAAATAACAATAACCATTGAAACCACTTTCATTCCTGGGACTTTGGTTCCATCTTGGAGCTGGTTTTTTTTTGTTTTTTTTTTTTTTGAACTTGCCTTGAGTAATAGATATCACTTCTTGATGCATTCTTGAACTGTTAGGTTCATTTTTGTCATGTGCATGTCCATGGGGACAAAATTTGGATGTTGATGGACTGGCTTCTGGAGTCTTCGGAGACCAAGTGTCATATTCATCATTTTATTTCTCCTTCTTGTAACCTAGACCAGTCTTGTCACATGGAGATCTTTGGAAATCCAAGATCTTATCTATGCCAACTGAACTGTCCTTAAACTTGACAAAAGAATAATCCTTCTCACCTTTCTTCCTGAGACCATTTACCTCCATTTCTAGCTTCTGATTGTCTGCTCCTTTTATTCCAACTGATTCTTCAAGATTTCTTCTATCCTTTTGGCTTCCTCCAGCTGAGTCTTCAAATCATGATTAGCCTCCCTAGTTTCTTCAAGCTCTTTATTAGGCTCTTCTTGTTATTCCTTTTGACTGATCAATTCAGTCTTTAGTTGTTCAACTTTAGCATCCTTGTCTTTCATATGATCCCACAAATTTTTATCCTTGTGTTTGAGCTTTACAAGAAACACCTTCATTGTCATGGTATTCTACTGATATTCATTCAAAGAGTCCAAGATTTAATTTTTGAACTTCATGAATTCACTATGGTTCATATTTACTGTGTTTGTGACCCATTTTTCTCTAAGATCGATATTCAGCAACATGAGATGTATCTCATGTGCATTCTTTGTTATCCCATCATCCTCATCTTCAAGAAATTTCGCAATTTCATCATACAAGCTATCATTACAATCACAAGATTCCAT
The DNA here is from genome assembly GCA_001517045.1 of Pseudotsuga menziesii. Taxonomy (NCBI): domain Eukaryota; kingdom Viridiplantae; phylum Streptophyta; class Pinopsida; order Pinales; family Pinaceae; genus Pseudotsuga; species Pseudotsuga menziesii. The sequence continues at coordinate 440,015 of LPNX010175732.1, read as the reverse complement.
ACCTTACCGAAGTACTCTTCTTTCTTGTCTTCTTCTAGATCGATCTCTTCTATGGGATTGTCTTCTAATTCCTGATATGTCTTTTTGGGTTCTGGTCTTTCCTTCTGATACTCACTCTCCAACTTGAACCATAGATCTTTGGCTGAAGTGTAATCCCCTACACTTTCCTTCAATGAGCTGGGAACTCCATCCATGAGGAACTTCAAGGTTGTAGTATTGTCCTTCTTTGCTTCATTATGTGCAGTTGATTTTCCCTTCTTGTTTGATGGAGTAGGTGGATTGATCACAATCTCCCAAATGCCAAACTTCTTCATATATTCCTTCATCTTTCTCCTCCAATCGAAATATTCTGTAACATCAAGTATAGGCACATCATTTCTTGATGACTCTGGTTTTTCTCCCATTGTGTCTCTGGATCTCCTTCAAGCTTGCAAGGCTTGTGACAAAGGCCTTCTCTAATACCAATTATTGTACACAATGGCCACACTAAGAGGGGGGTGAATAAGTGTGAGATAAATTATAAGCTTGTTACCTTATTTTAATCAATCATAGTATATCAAGCATTATGTTATCAATCACATCATCATATAATCACATGCATATGCAATTCATCCATAATTCATAAGCATAAACATCACATCAAAGGGAGACAAGAATATTTTTAATTTGATCTTTATTTATTGTACATGGATTACAACAATCTTCTCAATTACAATTAGCACCAACTCTCATAACAGGACCCAGCCTAGTTTTCTTAGCTCCAACTAATAAGGGTTTGAGGAGTCCAATCCTCAAGTGCAAGATTTTTCTTGCAAGCAATCATATGGATTTATTAATCAACCAAACTCTGCCCTACACATCAATCTATCCTCATCACTCTGCTGGTCAACATGTCTCATCAATCTCTGGTCAATCTGCTCATCAATCTCTAGTCAAACTTCTCATCACTGCTGCTCAATACCGTTGCTCTTCATAGTTGCTCATCATAGCTGCTCATCATTGATGCCCAAGTATCTATGTACATCAACTTTTCTCATCACTGCTGGTCATTCTTTTCTGTTCATTTATACTGCTAGTCAATATGGTCAATCTGCTCATGTACACATCATTGTACACCTCATCATACACAATTACTAAACAAGTAATTATGCTTTGTTTTCATTGAACATAATGCATGCATCGTCATGCATCATCATCATCATAAGTATGCATCATCATCATCAAATATACATCAGCATCATCTCAGTGTACACCATTTATGCATCATCATCATCAAGTATACAACATAGTTCATAGGAGAACATCATTACGCTATGGTATACATGTACATCATATTGTATAGGAGTGCATCAACATCATAGAGTGTACATCATTATCACATGCATTATCATCATAAAGTGTATCATACCATAACATAAAGGTATGCAACATCATCATCATATCCTCCACAATTACTCCAAATATATATACCAATATAGAGGCTCGCATACTAAGATCAAAGATGAACTCTATCCATGAGAGACATATGTCATCACAAGAGAAACCCAAAAGCATGAACCATAACTCTTCTAAGATAACAAGATGAAAAAACAATAGAAACACCAAAATAAGCTCTAGATTATGTCACCACATAACCCTCATAAAAATCTTTCCAACGAGCCAAGAATTTTGTAATTTCGATTCTGTATGAGAAAGTTATGTCAATTTTAGTGAAGATGCCCAGAAATTTCTCTTCCACAAAGTTTCGCACTTTTCTCCAAGATTTGTGAAAATACTAAGAAAATTGATGATCAAATGAAATGCCATTATATATTTTTGGAGTGTGGGAATGTGTTTAAATACACATTCAAGTGGACATATCTCATGCTGACCGACTTGTCTTCAAAGGTAAGAATTTTTATTAGTTTGAATTTTATTTTTTACTTTAAACTTCTTACCACCTCAATGGTCAACCTTATGTATTTTTATTATTTTTCTTTTAAAACTTCCTTCAAACTCAAGCACATCATTTAAAATTCATCGGAGTGTGTCCTCCACATCTTCATAGGGTTTCATCAAGCCACTAGGGATTTTAATGGAATTCCATGTGCAAGCCTTGCAATCATGTTTTTCAATCTTGTCACTAAATGGACCATCATCAAGCCAATATGTGTGTGCGTTCCTTAACCACATCAAGTGCAAATAATGGACATCAATGTATTCACAAGGTTCCATGACTTAATTAAGTCACCAAAGACCACATCATCATTACATCTAAACATGTCAAGTGTAAGTAGTAGGATCCATGACCTTTGTAAGGGTATCAGGGTCTTCGTCAGGGGTTCCATGGGCTTCTTCATCATACCAAGGGTTCCATAGTCTGTCAAGGACCACACAAGATCATCATCATCATATAAGAGCTCCATGACCCCAATAAGGGTTGCAAGGTCATCAAACCACTAAGTGTGGGTCCAAGGACTTCATCAGGGTTTCTTCAACAAGCAAGAGGCTTCATAGGCTTCTTCAAACACCTCAACCACACTAGGAGACCCTCAAGTGTCAATATCCATCATGACATCATCTATGTTGTATTTGGGTCTTCTCATGGGGTACTATGATACCATCAAAGCATGAATGACCACAAAATGGGTCATTAATGCTTCTCCAACCCATCTAGGGGTTCTCCATCGTCCATTAAAGCTTCAGAACCATCCCCAGGGTCTTCAGCACCATCAACAGGGTCTTCAGCATATTCAACAAGGTGATGGCTCAAATATCCATTCTTGTGGGTACAAGGACCTTATCAACTAGGTACAAGGTGCTTCAAGACACAAACCCACTCAGTAAGGGGTCCAAGGCTCAAATCCACTTTGTAAGGGGTCCAAGGAACTGCAAGTGGGGCTTGGTGGCATCAATGACAATCTATGGGGCCACTGCAACTCCATGTTGCCATCAATGACAATTTCATCAACATGGGTACCTCACTAGGGTGAAAATTGTAGGTACAAGTTCCATTTATCATGCATTATTTGTGGATGATATCCTCATTTTCTGGAAATCCTCCACTCATGAGACAAAAATGTTTGGACAAAATTTAAATCTTTTTTCCTCTACCATAAGTATGGAGATAAACCTCAAGAAATCATCTCTCTTGTTATTTCATGTTCCAAAATATCTTAAACCTTTGATTCTCCTCCTTCTTCCCTTCCCAGAGGATCCATCTAACTCATGCTTCAAATACTTAGGTTTAATTCTTAAAGAAAATGATTATAGGATCCAAGACTGGAAAAGGTTGATAAACAATATCAATAAGTGAATTGGTCTATGGTACCATTGATGGATTTCTCTGACAACATGTTTAACACTCATTAAAAGTATCATTGAATCCATACCTATCTATTGGATTTATTTATAATACATTCCAAAATCTATTCTAAACAATTTAAGAAAACTCTGCTGAACATTCCTATGGTTAGGGAATAGGGTACATGAAATCCTTCCTCTCTACAAATGGGAATTAATATGTAACCCAAAAGGACAAGGAGGAAGGGGCATGGAATACCTCTCTCTCTCTCTTCACAAGCTCTAGATGCAAAAATACTTTGTTGGCTTATCACACATAAAGGTGTTTGGCGAGACTATATATACTAGAAATATTTAACACCAAACATAATCATCTCTTGGATTTGATCCAACACCTCATACAAAAATGGAGGATTCACTTTCTAGAAGGCCATGAAAAAAAGCTTCCACATCATATGAGATCACTTATCATGGAATCTAGGAAAAGGTCAAATGATTATGTTAGGAACTTATCTAGTTATAGGTCTCTCAAATGAGGATCTTATCTCAACTCGCTTGGTAGACACCCTACACTCTCTTCATCTATATAATTTAGTGGATGCACATGATGATCATCTCTCATATCTCTGGCAATTTGAATGGTATAGTGCTTCTAGCATTGGTCTTACATTACCACAGATCGCTCAATGGGATAGATTTACTTAAGGACTTCAAATATAATACATAAGTCTATAAGACGATCTAGACTCACTCATATGGATCAAAAACCCATCTATAGGCTCATACCAAGTTAAGCCAAGATATAAGGGGCTATCAAAATCACATCAGAAGGAAATTCCCAAATGGTGGTGGACTAAATTTTGGAAACTAAATGTGTCACCAAAAACAAAATGTTTTCTATGGATTGCCCTGAACAACAAGGTACTTACATGGGAAAAATTATAGAAAAGAGGGAAACAAGGTCCAAGTATATGTCATATGTGCAAATCTCATGTGTAATCCATCACTCATATATTAGTATCTTATCACTTCACAAAGGAGGTATGGAGCATAGTCCAATCTACATTTGGAAGACCTCTTCCAACATGGGAAGGTTACTCTCTCAACGAAGCATAAAATAATTGGCCTATAGAGTGTAAAAAAATTGAGCTCGTTTCAATTCCCCTCATGATATGCTAGTGTATTTGGTTCACAAGAAATGATCTCATTTTAAAAAAAAAAAATTCCCATCCTATCTCAACTATTTTTAGATTTAAATATGCTATGGGGATCAATCTCACAATTCCAAAGAAAAAAGTAAAATAATGTGAAACATATGCCTAATTTTGATTGAATGTGGCCATTTCGTTTTTGTGATGGATCCTCACCAGGGAACCTCATTCCATCTAGATTAGGAGGACTTATAATTATACAGAACCAAAATTACACTTTTAAAAGGGGTGTAGGAATCAAGACAAACAATTATGATAAACTATTGAGAATAATTATAGTTCTATTAGTGGTTGTAGATAAATACATCAAATAAATTCACATCCTTTCATACTCCAAGATTACTATTGAATGGATTAAAAGGAACAATATATGCTCCAACATCTTTCTAACCCATGTGCTCAATATGGTTCGGGCTCCCATGGGAATCTTCAACAAGTGTACCTTTCAACATACATACATGGAATACAACATAGAGGAAAATATGCTGGAAAAATAGGTTTGTCGATTATAGGAAGGACAAATCATGATGCACCATAAATACCATTTGGGACTCATATCCACAAGAGAGTTCACACACAGGTAATATATTCATATGGTAATCTTCTCGATTGTTGATGGAGGGTTAAAAATGTTTCTATCTAGATACTGAAGGTCTGTTTTAAAATGTACATGAAGATACAAGGTGGGTGAGAACACTCCCCTCCTTATGGAAATAAATATTGAACTAACAAATAGTTGAGATTATGGTTCTTTGAAACGATTTCTCTCATATATATGATGGAGGGAACACAGAGACTAAAGTTATATTTTCACAAATATGTTAAACTTGTTAGGGTGAGACCACTCCCCCTTTTTTAAGATTTGAATCATGAACATAATTAGTTTTGGATTCTTTGTTTTTATAATCTATGCTTCAAGGATTATAATAGATGTAAATTTTAGCTATTAAGGAATAAAGTAAAATAAGTACCTAAAAAATACACTACAATAGAAAAATATATACATGTGATCAAATATAACTACTATAAGGTAGTTGGTCCACCATCGTAGCTAGAGGCATGATAAGTGTCCTTGTCACTAGAGCGGGAAGCATCAATATATCCACCACCAAATATGGAGGCATGATCAATGCCTCTGTCACTAGAGCCAAAGGTAATATCAATACCTCCACCAAATAAAAATCTAGTATAAATAAGATGGTATTGCTCTTCACCATAACTCATATATCACTCGATGTGATCATCTCAGCTAAAGCACCAACAAGTGAATTGGGTGTCGCAGCTGGTGGGTTGGCTATTAAAAGAGGAGAGGGTGGCCAGTTGGCTAGTGGAGGATGATATGGTGATCAATAAACTTAGTGAGGAGGAGAGGATGGTCAATTGACTTGTGGAGGAGGAGAGAGTGATTGACCTACTTGGTGAGGAGGAGAGCATGGTCGATTAGCCTATGGAGGAGGAGAGGGTGGTTATTAATATTGATGAGGAGAAGAAGGTGGTTGATTGACATGTGGAGGAGACCAAGGTATGTCAGATAATGGGGATGAGAGGGTGGTTGGTTTGCTTGTGAAGGAGAGGGTGATAAATCGACCTGTAGATATTGGTCAACCTATGTACAAGAGGGTGGTAAATCAACCTATGGAGGAGGAGGAGATGGAGGTGGAGGACCATCATCCTAAGAATATGACTAATGATAATGATGGCCCCTCATCCTCTCAATAATTTTAACCCAACTAACAATATGATGCATATGTAGCATCATATCATATGAAAGGGTCACCCATGTAGCTATGAGATTTGGATCCCATATGATTTGGATAGCTCATACTCAACACACTTCATGTTGAGATATCAATCCACAAAACTAATCCACCATCTCCTCATGGAATCTACAATATGGCATGCATCATAGGCTTGGTCTCTATAACTGAGGTAGTTCATTAGCCTCATCCATTTCCTCGTTAAACTAGGAAGGCACCTCCATAACATATTGTCCAATATTTGCAAATAGTATATGACTACAATTAAACATTTTGAACAATAATTAGAAAATTTAAACAAAATTTTACAATAAATCACATGTGCATAAATTAAATAATAAAATTCAATAAGATTAATCAAAACATAATTCTAATATTAAGGTTTGCATTTGATGGCTCATCATGGGTAAATTATATTTTCATATATCCTTGCTAGTTTAACCCTGAATATGGATACTACACAAAATCAATAGTATGGTCATTCTACATTTAGTACCAATGGAGTAAGCCTACATAAGAACTTTGTCTGACATCTCTTGGGCAACATCTTCTCCCACATGCACATACACACGGTCCTTGGCCTAGGAGGGAGGATCTCTTATGAGGCATGGATGGTTGTAAACCTCTCAAAAATTAAGAAAAAACAAATTTAAATCAAATGGAAATGCTATCCTCCCACAAAGCACAACACAATAAGGATCCAAAGTAAAATAATGTTTTTATAAAAAAATGCTAAATCACCCAATACATATAGGTTCCTACACTAAATAATCTACATAATACAAAAATGGGAGACTAATATGGTATCGGCCAAAACTGTAGTGGGCACTATTATCACCATAAGCAAGAGAAACATAACCTCCTTTGCACCGAACATGTGTAAATCCAATTGACCTTCATCAACCTGAAAGTTAGAATGGGTAATGATGTCCTCACTAACATCACTACAGGGGCACCGAACATGTGTAAATCCAATTGACCTTCATCAACTTGAAAGTTAGAACGGGTAATGATGTCCTCACTAACATCGCTATAGGGTTAAAACCACCCCTAAAACGGGGTTAAAACCTTGTATTATACACATGCATTGATAAAGGGTTAAAATCGTTGAAAAACATATTCTTTTATTTTTGTGCATAGCAGTCCAATTTACACATATGGTGCTTTGTATACCTATATGCTTCTATAGCTTTCATTTAGTTGATGTCAGAGTTACCTCGTTGCATTGAGGAACCCATGGCTAATGAATCTGTGTTGGAGGAACATTCGTTTCTACATGATCATCATGTTCAAGTCCTTATCAACCCTTCTCATTTTTTTTAATCAAGGGGAATAAAGACATGTAAAATGCACCATATCCTTTTTTTTGGTAAGTCAAGCTTTTATTATTATATATTTTATTGTAAATTAGTGTTTTATGTATATTCATTCACCCATAGTGATTTTTATGTTTAGGCACGCCTATAAATTGTTAAAAATGTAAATTTTTAAAACTTTTTTAACTTAGTGCTACACATTGCTATACACCCCGGGGTGTTTTGGAAAACAAATGCATCATAGTCCCTTTTTAATATTTTAAAAATAAAAGCCAATATTTGTATCGATAAGTTTTATATTGTGAGTTGGTTCTTTATGTATGTGGATGCACTGGAACACTACTATAATAATAGCTCATCAAGGCATTTATATCATTTGTGGAATATCGATTGGATTTTTGGAAAAAATAAAAATATACATATTTTTTCAATAAGAAAATGGGGTGTTTTGTTGTTGGCCTGTTGTTTTATTTAGTGCACTAGTGTTTATGATTGTGTAGCACATCAGTGCAATCTAACAATTTAAGAGAGCTGGAAAAAAAAAACTTTGGTCGTCCACCTCCACTAGCAACTTCCACTATAACATATAAGATTTCTCAAAAAACTTTGCTAGAAGGTATTTTCCTTGTAGTGATTAAGAGGTAATTTTCAATTTATATTGATGATAAAATTAAAGTGATTTATGTCTCCTTGCTTGAGGTCACCCTTATAGTATATCATCTCTTGGAGGGAGAGTTGTCAACCTAATATTATAAGGGAAGTTTTGTGCCATGATTGAGCTCCATTATGCATTCTAATCATATTAAGGAATCCATAGTAAGCTATTACCAAAAATATCCTAATATCTTGTCTTATTGACATTATACATGATAAACCCAACCATCGTTATGTTCTTCATTCTAGAACTTGTCAATATAATCCTATAGTGAATCTGCATTCCCCACAATCATTTACTTACTCTCACAAAAGAAAGGGACAAGTAATTGAATATGTTATTTTACTAGTTATGAACACAATGTGGAATAATACCCTATCAACCATGATGGCATCAATTGCACATCCTAAATTTTCTATTGCTCCGCCACAAAATGTTGAAAGTAAAATCTAAGTTAAGACATATTTGTTTAGTTGCGTTGTATCTAGTTGAAATATTTAACACCATAACATGATACAAAGATATGTTGAAGACAACAAGATGGCATAGAATAAAAAATAAAAATATTGATGGGTGGGATGAAATATCCTCTAAACACATTGTCCTAATAGACTTGGGACTAAACTTCATTAGAACATAATGCTCGCAGTTAGTATTACTCTCAAATTTACTCTCAACTATATTCAAACTCCCTTTAGTATTCTCTATACTCAACAACAACAACAAGGTTAAAAACTCTATTAGAACTCCTTTTAGTATTGGAGTTCTCTTTTTTTTAAAGAACAAGGTTATTTTTCCAATGTAGGTGTGCAAAGGCGACCATGATATAATGATGAACTCAATTATTTTTCTAATTTTGGTTCTTTGTTTGGTGAAGGATGAAGTGGTGTTTTGTGCTAATTTCTAACATGGATCAATTGCATAATATCATGTGCAATTGGTGTTGATAGTTATCTAGTTTGCATTCTATAATGTATATTTGTTGCTAAAATCTATAATGCATCCCATTGATCTATAAATAGTACAACAAATAATAATTTAGGATAAAAAACAACCATGAAACTAGAACATCTCAATAGTGGTGATAGTATAAGATACCTTACCAATATTTCTCACTAACCAACCATAACCAACCATAATCAATTGGAATTTGATTCTAAGAATGTTGGTTAAGGATGTGAATTATGAGACCACCTAGATTCATCTTAATCTTATAAATATTTAATTTTGAGAGGAGGCAATGAACCTTCCATTTATTATAATTACAAAGAGTTTACTATGACTTTATTAGACTACATTATATTTTCCCCAAGATACAAATCCCATGGAAAACCATTAAGTACTTCCTCTCATTTTAAGAATGGTACCTAGGGTAAAGCCTAGATTCCTCAGGGAACAAGGCCAAGTCAACAACATGGAATGAAGCCATTACAACAATATTCTCATTATGAGTTCCACATGTCACTGATGGGAATAGAACCAAGGTGGAGAGAATGAGAATTAATCCCACAACTACTCAGCCTACACCCCATTGACAATTAGGTTGAGTTTCTTATAAAGACTTGTTGACCTATATATTAGAAGTGGGTATACTGATCAGTAAGCCATGCAATGGTTCTTTAGAATTTATCTAATAGAATCCTAATTTCACATCCCAATCAAGCACTAAAATAATTATTTGGTAGAGGACTCACCAAAGGTAACCATCCTCTCAACTAACTTGAGAATCTTCTTGCAACTAGCACAGGTTGTTTCCATTATATGAGGTCACCTTGTAAGTTGAGCTCAGTATATCCACTAAACCATCTAAGCTGCAATGTGGAGGGAGGAGATGGGTGATGCTCATCATTGTCCCCTTTCCTTGATGCCATCAATAGGTCTTAAATGCAAAGTGGTTTTATTTGGTGATGTATGGAAGGGGAGAAATGATGATCATTTCCTTTCCCTTTTCCTTAATGATACATGTGAGGGAGGGGAAATGTTAATCATCCCCCCCCTCATCCATGGTATCAAAAAATTATATTTGATACATGGGGAAATGAGAGCGATTATAATCATTTCCTAGTATCTCTTCCTCCATGCTCAATGTGAGACAACAAAGAACATATATGAAGGGGAGGTGGTGGTGATTATCATCACCCCGCCTCCCCTAACAATGGAAAGAACCAACCTTTAGTAGCAATGGACAAGAGGGAGCATGATTAAAAATGACCTCCCCCCCCTTCGCATTGAAAACACATTATTTACTTGCAATCTAGAGGGATGGAGAGCCCCCTCACACTCAACACTACTAACAACAATGTGGTGTCTTTTTCTCCTCCTATAATGATGTGAAGGAAATAAGCTATTATGTTGTTCATTGAGTAAGTGTTAGTTGGTCAACTCCTCCTTTACCACTTCCTAGACATGAACTAGACTCTTATCCAAAACATGGTCATGCTTGAAAAATGTTAAAGAATTACACTATAACAATGCCTCAAATAAACAATTGAAACAAAACCAATGCACATAAACTATTGTCTTAGGGATATGTAAAACTGTTACATCCTTAACAATATTTTCCTACATAACTCTAGGTCAATGGTAACTAATGAAAATGACACAACAACATGTATATTGGTCATTGTTTATTTAGGATACTCCAATGATACCAAAAAGTACAAACCATTGGAGTGAAGAACTTGCACAAGGCATACAAAATAAGTAATTACATGTACAGCCACATCCTAGTTGGTTTAGTGGATATCCCGAGCTCAACCTAAAGAATGGAATCAAATAATGGAAATATCCCATACAAAGCTACCAGAAGATTCATGGGTTAGCATAGAGCATGATTGGCTTTGGTGAGCCCTTGACCCGATAGCCATTGTAGTACATCATTGGCATGTAAAATGAAGTTTGATTGTATTAAGTCCAAAGAGCCATTACATGGCTTATGGGCCTTGTGTCCACTGATTTTAAACTACATGCAAGCAAGCATTTGTAAGCAACTTGCTCCAATGAGGTCATAGCACATACCCTAAAATGATCTAAAGATGGTTTGTCGAGTCTCATCGAAGTTTAATAGAGCTAATATAAAGATTAATCTAAACATGAGTCTCACCATTCGCGTCCTTGAATTTTGTGCTTAAAATTCAATTCCAACGGATTCTAGTTGGTTGGTGGGAAATCATAATTTATTTTATTTTTTTATAGATAAATAAATAAAAATGTTTTGAGGCAATTTTTTTTAAATTTTTATAAATTTATTGAAAAAGAAAATTAAAATAAAAAATAAATGATAACTTTTTATGAAGTGATATTATATTAACGTTATTATGTTCTCGACAGGGAATATATATGAATCGGTTAGGTCAATTAATTCGATAGGCATATTTAATTTTTTAGTTTTCAAATGTTTTTAATATAGTGTGATTAAATTTTATTTTTTGAATTATTTAAATATTGATTTAACTTCATTTCTATTGGTCTTTTGTAGGTGACGTTTGCTTGGTTCTTTGTGCCCCAAGACCTGACGGCATGATGGCTTAAGCAGTAGTAATGGGAATTATGTATTCGATAAGGTTTATTCTCGATATGCCCCTTTCTTGTAGGACATAAGGTGACAGGTGGCTCATCCATTCAATGGTTTCCATTAATATCATTGGAATCCAATACATTGTTCCTAGACCTTCACCAGGATGTGTGCAACTGGCTAGTCAGGGTTTAATGGCTTTAGTTAATGCCATTTAATAGCACTACGAATGGAGCAGTACTTCTCCACTTGTTCGCGGTCTGTTTTTCCACTTGGATGGTGGCTTGTCAGATCAAGGTAATTGTGTTGGTATTTCTAGCATTTTGAGGAGATTTTGAGTTTTGATTATCCATTTATGAAATTGAGATATAGTTATATCACATTCTTTTCTACTTCGATCATATAATAATCTGGTATCAACATGTTATGTTATTATATATATTTTACAACCTCACTTAGTTATGCTCGAATATCAAGAAGTTGAAATTTTCGAGGTTATATTGGCAGGTATGAGGAAGGAAAAGTAAATGTGGATTCTATGAATCTGGTTCATGACGTTGCCAACACAGGTTAATAAATAATTATGCCTGCATGCCAACGCCATTGAGGACATGTCATTGAGACGAAGACAATACTATACCAAATCTCCAAGTCTCAAGTTCATTAATTTGATAATCCACAAGTGAAGGAAGTTATCAGCCATTGAAGGGGAATATATATTGAGTTTTTAAAAGATCTATCATTTATGTGATGAGAGAAGGTGTTATTCTTGAGATAACTAGAAAATCTCCCTTAAAAAAGGATTTTTTTGTTTAAAAAGATGTTACCAAATCTCTCCAGATGGAAATGCAGTTTACCACACCGACACATCATAAATATTATACTAGATTCAATACATGAAACTTTATTTATATTTAAAATTACCGTCAACCAAGGCTTGGATTTACTGCAAACAATCCGGAGTAACTTATGGTTATAACATGCATGAACCATTAGTAATCGTGAAATGAGATGGAAGTGTTTTGTTAGCAAATTAGAAAATCAAAATAAAATTACTAGCCAAATCTTGTCACATTGGAAGTTTAATTCTTCGATTCGAATTAATGGAAGCAGTTTAATCCTCTGACAAACGAATTGCAGGTTTGTATATATTTATTATGACGTCAAGCATTGCAGGTTTTTATATGTTTATTGAAGAATTAATGGATGCAGTTTAGTTTTGTGATGGATTGCAACCATGCTATATATATTTATTGAATAATTAATGGATGCAGTTTATTTATGAGCTATATATTTATTGAATAATTAATGGACATAGTTTAATTACTGCAACTATTGCATGCTTTTTTTTTTCAGATGGAAAGATCCACGGGAAACCCAGCAATACTTCCCCACATTCGTGGATGGTAGAGGTGGTAAACCGCCGGCCATCCTAGCAGAAGGCCTAACCCTATAGGACTCAAGGCTCGAACTCGTGACCTCTCCTCAAACCGAGAGAGTGTACGCACGTCTTACCAATTGAGCTAACCCTTGGGGCGTATTGCATGCTTATTATATATTTATTGAAGAACTAATGGACGCAGTTTAATTCCGTAACTATTGCAGGCTGGAAGCTTGTTCTATATTTATATTATTCTTCGGGACAAAGATATATTTCAGGTTAGAAAAAGTTTAAACAACTTATAGAAAGTGACGTCACATTTTTTTATTATACAAAATATATACATTAGTCTTTTACGCATATTAATATCAATATTATTGGCTTACTTAAATTACGGCTTTTCATTAGACAAGTTATTGTTCTTTGTTATTATAATTTTCATGATGATTTCTATATCACATCTGTTTATAAGAGTGGTGTAAATTAACATTAAATCTTTTGGAGTTACAGTTTTACCTTTTCAACTATTCCATGTTATCGAAGGGGATTGGTATTGACATGGGAACTACTTACGGTTGTGTGGGCATTTGGTAGCACGGCAGAGTAGAAATAATTCCCAATGACGAAGGAAACAAAACGACTCCTTCATATGTTACTTTTACTGATACATAGCGCCTTATTGGGGACGCCGCAAAGAATCGGGTGGCCATGAATCCCTAGAACATGGTCTTTGATGCCAAGAGATTGATTTATAGGCGCTTCATCGATGCCTCTGTGCAGAGTGACATGAAGCTCTGGCCTTTCAGGGTCTTATCCGCCCTGGCGATAAGCCCATGATCGAAGTAACATACAAGGGCGACAAGAAGCAATTTTCACCCAAGGAGATTTCCTCCATGGTGCTCACCAAGATGAAGGAGATTGCTAAGGACTTTCTTGGATAGACTGTGAAGAATGTTGTGGTTACTATTCCTTCCTATTTCAATGACTTGCAGAGACATGTGACTAAGGATGCCGGTCTCATTGCTGGGGTGAATGTGTTGCGGATTATCAATGAGCCCACTGTTGCTGCCATTGCTTATGGGATTAATAAGAAGTCCGCTTCTACTAAAGAAAAGAATGTGCTGACATTTGATTTGGGAGGAGGGACGTTTGATGTTTCGATTCTGACGATTAAAGAGAGAATCTTCGAGGTGAAAGCCACTGCTAGAGATACCTACTTGGGAGGTGAGGATTTTGATAATAGGATGGTGAATCACTTCGTGCAAGAATTTAATAGAAAACACAAGAAGGACATCGACGGGAATGCCAGATCTCTTAGTAGGTATGGGAATTCTTTTTTTTCTGACTCTCTTTCATTTATGGCTCACGTAATTCTTTCTTTATGTGGTCCTTTTTCTGTGAACAATTTATTTGCTTTAAATAGTTGATTAACAGTAATTAAAACTGAACATTTGGGTAGGTAGCTCGTCCATTTATCCATTTATTAATGGTCCCGATTAATGCCAATAGAAGCGGGTAGTGTTCTAGGACATATACCAAGATTTATGCAGCTTGTTGGTTAGAGTTTAATGCCATTTAATACTTTCATGTGCATTTAGGTTAATTACATTCCAGTAGATTCCATCGCAGCAAGATTGAACTGACGATTAGTTGTTGGTAAGTTTGTGTTTTATTTCATAATCTACTCAAGCGAACAAGGTATCCAGAGGTCTGAGAGGTTTGTCTATCTTTTATGTTGTTATTTCTGTTTTGATTTTACCTAATCAAACTCAACTGAGATGTTGTTTACTGTTAGTAAAAACTCTACTCAAACAAAGTTGAGACTATAGGGACGGTGAGAGTCTGTGAATATTAATATGTAAGCGATTGAAAAACATTGTTGAAATTTCTGCTTCCTTTGTTAAAATTTAGAGACTATAGGGATGCACTTGTTGAACTTACTGGACATACTCACGGCTGCGGATAGATCCAGGCACAAATACTACAATAGATCCATTTTGAGAGATTAAAGTGACAAAGACAAGTTTGAGTGGATTCAGGTGACCACCCTCCAGTTGCATTTGATCTTGTGATCTAAAGTTGACATTTAACTTAGCAATTGTATTAATGATAATTCACCCTTCTAAGTAAGCTCGACTCTCTACATTATTGGGAAGCCAGCTCATAGCTTCACAGGCCATGTGCAAGCATCTCACTTAGTATAAGTCCAAGTGATACCTGGTATTAAAGAATTGATAGAGCTTAAGAGAGTTTGAACGTGAAGTTAGACAAGAATGCTTGGTTCTCCAAATGGCTAGCTTGAGAGAAAGAAATGGCCATTTGCAGTAGGATGGAAAGCAAACAATACCAGAAGACAACACATGGTGTCCATGCACACATTTGTCATGTCTATCAGCCTCGTGTTGGTTCTGTCAGGTTTATGCAAATGTCTCTTTTGTCGTTTCACTTTTATCATTTTCAACCACGTCAAATTCACATTGTTTATCACAATGCCAAACAAGTAAATCCAATGTTCCTGAATGTGCATTTGAAAAAATATTTGATATAGTTGTTTGATATCTCTTTCAGTTAAGTTTGAGCTCAAGCTAAAGTCTTAATTTTATATTTCTGCTTCCATTGTCTTAAACCATTAACTCTTCCATTGTCTTAAACCATTAACTGGTTACAATTTACAACATACATTAGCTTAGCCCATCCCAAGTGGGAATGCCAAGGACATTGCCATCTTGTGGCTTTTTTTTTAAATTAGTCATGTAAATTATGGATAGGAATGAATCCTTTTGTTTAAATTAGTGATGTAAATTATGGATAAGAATGAAGTAAATGAAATATTAAAATAATGTAAAGGAGTCAATTTTTTTATATTGTGAAAAGCCTATACATTCTTGAAATTTCATGTGGAGATTGTCAAATTGTCGAGGAAAGTTACCATGCATTTCAGCGTTTTGAAGATTCCTATATATGCTCATATCTAATTTCTTTGAAAAAAAAGGTTATGCTAATATGCTTGCTAATAACCTCTTTTTTTATTTCATTTTAAGAATAAACAAACATAGATATGATGTTAAATGATGATTCAAATTGAAGTTAATTCTTCTATTAAAAATACAAGTCATGTTTGTTTATCACATTAATAAAATTAGTTGTTAGACAAATCGAAGTTATCTCATGAAGCTTTAATGGTCCAATTTTAACTTTTAAATTATTATTACTTAACTTCATACAACTGCTTCAACCAGTTTTTCAATTGCAAAAAAAAATTCGTCATAACTAATTACAAAGTTAATGGCAATGTCAGGAACATGGCTTTTGTTTATACTATGAAAAAGATATTCATAATAATAAATTTAATTAAAAAAACAATAATTATTAATTATTAATAAACATATATATTTTTTAATTAGAATATGAACATACACATAGGTCTCACAATGATGAATTAGAGGTTTAGTTCTGTATAATAAAACAAGCCAAAGAGGAAGACCCACAAGAATGGATCTTCTAAGTTACTTTACGTATACAACAACCCAAGTCAAAGAGGATGACCCACAATAATGAATTAGGAATTTTGTGAAGGTGATCACCCACAATCACAAATGTTTGTTAATATATTGTCAATTGTCTATTAGGTAAAAGTCTAAAGGTGGACTTTTGGTGGGAAATTTGGCAAGAGCTATCCATTGAGCTGCAAAGCATTTAATGTTGTTGCAGAAGGCTTGATGACCCTTGGATCTTGAGCAGTTCAAGATCTAACGATCATCAAGCTTGCTTGAGCCGCATTAAATGCTCTGCAGCTCAATGGATAGCTCTTGCCGAGAAATTTTGGAAGGTTTTTTTAAAGAAAAAAAAGATAGTTTTAACTTTTAAAAACTGTGTTTTAAATAGTTTGAAAGATGTAATACTATACTTTAAGCATTATTAAATGTTAATGAAATTGATGACCATGGGTACCATCCCTCTTTTGTTATTCTACTTTTTGTAGAATTGAATTTGACTTGTAAAATTAAATAGTTTCGATAAATCAAATGAAATTTGTCAAACACTACATAATTATATTACACATGTCTACGGCATAAATATTATATTGATTTCATGCATGACATCACAAAACCTGATATACCAATCATCTCAACTTTATTCAAAGTTGTAGGTAATATTTATATATTATTTAGTTATGTATTTATTAAAAGTATTTTAGGAGAAGGGAAGTGTGAAAATAAATTCTAAACATTTTAAACTTTATAGTAAATTGACTTTTTTATGCCCCTTTTTGAATGGTAGGTACTTTTTTATTAAAGTTTAAAGCAATTTAAAAAAATGTTAATGTGAATTATTTTATAACTTAATTATATATTTTAGTATAGTATTAATTGTTTTATTTTTAAATATATAATATTTGTTATTTATTTTTATATTATTTAGCAATAATATATTTAATGGTGAAGAAAAATGTAAAAATGAATAAAAAACATTATGCATCTAACAATATATAATTAATGGTGTATATGTTGGAAGATATACCATTATATCCGAATGACTTGACATCCAAGGCAACAATAAATATATCTGCATATATGTTCATTTAGGATGCATAATGTTTGTTGTTCATTTTCACATTCCCTGGGTAGAAAGTATATTGATAATAAATTATACTTTTAATAAACCAAAAAAAATTGGGATAATGAATGCAAGTCATGAATAACCTTAAGTAAAGTTAACGTTTTTTTGTATATCTTAAGTTTGTGATGTTACAGGTGGAATCATGAATAACCTTAAATAAAGTTAACGTTTTTTTTTATATCTTAAGTTTGTGATGTTACAGGTGGAATCAATTGTGATATTAGGTGCTTAGTGGTTACCAAAGTGAATTGAGATTGGAAGACAAATTAAATAATAGATATTTCTTTTTCAAGATGAAGTATGATAATTTGATTAACAAAATGCACTTTTTTATATAAAAAAAAAGTATGATAATTTGATTAACAAAATGCACTTTTTTATATAAAAAAAAGTTTTATTGATATTTGGCTAGCAAAATATTTATTTAAAATACTAAATAATTGATTAAAATAAATATTGTTAATATCACATATTCATTTTAAAGCATAGAAAGCTCTTCAAATATTTTATATATATGCAATCTCGACAACTTGATCTCTTCATTTCAACAATGCATAATTAAATCCCACCATTCCAATAATGCATAATTAAATTTCATCATTCCAATCCTGCATAACTGAATTTTATTTTATTTTAATTAAATTTCATCGTTCCAATAAATACATAACTGAATTTTATTTTAGTAAAATATATTGAGAAAAACTTCATATAAAATGCACTTCATTGTTCTTTATCCCACTTTTCAACATAATATAAAGGAACATTATACAATCATAATTGTAGGATCTTAGTGCGACCATTAATCTCGTCCACTATTTTCTATGATGAGTGCAAACTCAAATTTTACATTGAGGTTTGGAACAATTTTCATACTTATGGGGTGAATCCATGTGAGGCCATATGTCATGATGTCAGGGATTATAATGAAACTTGTAAAGAACAATGATTATTTATCTATTGACATTGCAAATCTCGAGATTAAATTTCATATGATTTAACATTTAAACAATGACAAAGTATCTAGATGGTGAGTTTTGAGGTTTGGAATATTTTTCATTCTTTTGGATGGATCTATGTCAAGCCATATTTAATGATATAAAGGATTATAATGATAATGGTAAACAATAATAATTATTTACATATTGATATTAGAAATCTTTTTAAACTTATTTGTGATTAAATTACCCGATTATTTAACAACCAAACCTTTGACAGTTTTTTTTTATAGTGAGTAAAGGATAAAAATATAATTTAACAATCAAACAATGGCAAAGTTTCTTGATGGTGCCATTGTTTCTTGATGGTGAGCAAAGAATAAAAATAGCACATCTCTCATCACAGGGTGAATTGAGATCTAAACAATGACAAAGTTTCTTGATGGTGAGCAAGAAATAAAAATAGCACATCTCTCATAGGAGGGTGAATTGAGATCTATGGAAAGGGAGGCGATATAAGGAGATACATTGAGGCTTTAAATTATATTATTGAAAATTTGAAACTATTTGATAAATATTTATCATTTCAAATATTTATATTTTATGGGTCATTTTTTAATTATATATATATATATCATTTTATTAAAAATGTTATTTATAATAATTTATATTTGTGGTTGAATTAAGTTGTAGTCTTATGAAGTGTATTTTTATGTTGTAAAATCATGTAGGATTTATACCTAAGGGCCCATCCACACCCACAGGGGTGGTTTTGATCTTAGGTATTTGTGTTAACACATGCTCAATTAATTTGCTACTTGTCTCTAGACCACACATCTATGTGGTGTGTTCCTTATCTACATATTGAGAAATAATTGGCATTTAGCATATGCAAAGGTTTTCTTTTTTATGTTGTAAAATCATGTAGGATTTATACCTAAGGCCCGATCCACGTCTATATATATATCATTTTATTAAAAATGTTATTTATAATAATTTATATTTGTGGTTGAATTAAGTTGTAGTGTTATGAAGTGTATTTTTATGTTGTAAAATCATGTAGGATTTATACCTAAGGGCCCATCCACACCCACAAGGGTGGTTTTGATCTTAGGTATTTGTGTTAACACATGCTCAATTAATTTGCTACTTGCCTCTAGACCACACATCTATATGGTGTGTTTCTTATCTACATATTGAGAAATAATTGGCATTTAGCATATGCAAAGGTTTTCTTTTTTATAGGATTTATACCTAAGGCCCCATCCACGTCTATAGGGGTGGTTTTGATCTTAGGTCTTTGTGTTAACACATGCTCAATTAATTTGCTACTTGTCTCTTGTCTCTTGTGTTTCTTATCTACATATTGAGAAATAATAATTGGCAGTTAGCATATGTAAAGGTTTTCCTTAATATAACATATATTTGTATAGATAAGGAAAAAATGGAAGTATTCTCATAATGTTTGAGCTTCAACTCTTTCATTAATGTATTTATCTTTATTTTCGTAATTTTGTAATGAGATTGGTTTGAAGACTTTTTTATATTTTTATTAAGTGGTTAACCATTTTTTTATTATTATTATTATTGGGAAGTTTCACTTTTTCTCATTTACCATTAAGTGATTTATCTTTACCCAATAAGGGAGGTTGGTATGATAGGGGTCCATAAGGGAGGTTGGTATGATAGGGGTGAGAATCTTCATGTGTGTGCTTTATATTTAACCTTACCCCTTAACTAGTCACTTTTTTTCTTTGGTGTTGAGGAGGTGCATGTATGAGTATTAGTTTAGAGTGATTTATGAGTGGGTAATGATATGTATTTAAAGCATATACATGTTCATTCTCACTTTATGTATAATTAAGATTAATATTTCTCTGATTCTCCAATTGTTATTTTTTTTATTTCATTAACCTCAAAAAAAAAAAATTATTGTTTTAATCAATGAATTTTTCATATTTTTTTAATATCTTTTTTTTTTCTAATTATAAATTATGTCAATTATTATACATTAAAATTACCATTTAATCATATTTCATTATTATTTTTAATTCTTTCTTTTCATAATTCTCTATATAAAAATAAACAAAACACGCATATACATAATCATGATTTATGTATAGTTAAACTATTTATACTTAACATTATTCTAATTTTTAAATCTTTATATTATTCACGATTTAGAATCCTTAAAACAACACGTATTTGAAAATCTTTTACAAATTTAAATGTATATAATAAATTGTTATTCTCTTTAATAAATACAAAGTATTTTATTTTTTAAAAATCTAACAAAATGTTTTTTAATTTATTAACCTATATTTTTTATTTATTAACCAATATTTTTTTTATTTATTAATCACTATTTTTTATTTATTTTTTACTATATAATTGAAGGTATGAAAAAATACATATATCTATTATTCAGTTTGACATGACAAAATAAGAGATTACATCTTTCCATTAATCTTTATTATATTCAAATCTAATACAAATTACAATGCATGTAGTGTTGCTCCACTTTTCTTATTAAAAAATATTTTTATAATTTACTTAACAATTTTCTAATAAAAATTGTTTTATTTTATTTTTTCTTATATAATAACTCACCAGAGTCCTCCCATCTTTGACCACTATCAAATCAAACTGAAATAGTCTCAAGGATGTTTATTGAGACATAATGCAGGGCCACTACCTTCAACAATCTCCAAAAGTAATATCAATATATTAAAAATTAAAATAATAACTAACTTTGGAAAGATCTTAATTATTTAGTCGAAATAAAAAGAATTTTTAGTTGGAATTGAAACAATATATGTCAGGTTAGTCACGTTACTGCTGAAGCTATTTCTGTTTCATTTTATTTATTTATTTATTTTGTCATTAGTGATGTAGAAAAATTTGGAAATAGTAAAGTGTTTTTTCAGTTATGTTTAAAAAATAAAATAATAATTTGAGATAATTTAACAAAATGAGAATGATAAGGATCAAACTTATGTACTTTGTGTCAAATAGATGGTGAATATGTTGAACATATGTTTGTACATGTTTGTTCATTGTACAGTTACTAAAATAATATGGAGGAACATCAACAAAGAACTTTATATTAATGAGTTATGGGCACACTTTCGTTGGCATAAAATGAAAAGTTTGGATGAAAAATAGTAGACAATACAAGGAACTGCTAGGACTAATATGTTGGGATATGGAGATATACAATTAATGTAATCTTTAACAGCAAAAAATTACATATTGTTGTCACTAGCAATAAAATTATTGTTTTTTTTTAAACATGTTAGAGAAGACAAGTAAAAAAACAAAGAATCATTATTGGCTCTGTAATTTCAGATTTTAATGTTGTGGGATACTTTGATGGGGCTTCCCAATCAGGCCACTGTGGTAGTGGTATGGTAATAAAACTTAATTATGATCATATTTTCACAATTTGGATGCATTGTGACGTCAGGACAATACCAAGCCATAACTTCTGGCATTATGGGCCTAAATGAAGTTTGATACTAATGTTGGTTTTGTGTCATTTCAGGCGATGGGAGACTTGAAGGTGATCATTGACTAGGCCTCTGGGATAACTAATTTGCATGTGGTTTCTCTTGATCAATGGTGTCAAAGAATCAAGGACATGTTTCATGCATTTAACAACATATCTTTTCAACACATATTTAGAGAGCTGAACTTGGATGTTGACATACTTCCAAAAAAATCTATTGGCCTAGAGGAATGCTTCCTACATTTTGAAGAACTAGTTTAGAATGTGGTTGTCTCAAGTGGCTCTATTCCCTTTTTTTTTGAAGTAAATAGTTTTTTAGTACTATAGGTTGGTTAAGGAAAATCTCAATTTGTTTTTTTTTTTTTTGTTACTATACACTTTTATAAAACAATAATGAGGTCTAGATGTTGGCATGTACTTAATGATCAATATTGAGACAATACTATAACAATTGTAAGTTATTTTGTTGTTTTCTTTCAGTTTTCAAATAATGAGAAGAAACGCATTAAGATTGAAGTATATTTTTAATTAAAATAAATGCTCTCTTTGATTCCTAAATGAATATAAAGAAGTATTTTTCTGGTGTTGAAAAAAAAAATTGTTAGTAATATGGTTTCGGGGCCAAAAAATATATGCAAAGAATTAGAAAAAAAAAAGCAATTGGTTAACCTAAGGTATGGGAAAAACATTTTGATAATTAACCCTTTCATGAGTGTGAGTTAAGTTATGTGCCATTCAATGAGTGTAAAATATGTGTTGTAACACAATGTTGTTGTGTGATTCTCAATCAAATATCAAAAGACTTATTGATTTTTTAAATAAATTATTTAAAATAATAATTAATTATTGAGAAGGAATGGTAGGTGCATAAAGGGAGACATGGGTGATTTTCAGTCCTAGATGAAACCTAGAATTAAAATTTAGTTAGGATTTAGAGTGATGACAAATCATCAAGAAGAAGTGTATGCTCTGTATTGAGCATTGATCATTCTCCATGCTCAAAATGTCAAGATTGGTAAGGTATTTTCAGATTTAGAAATTATCATCAAACAAGCAAGAAGAACTAAAACAAGAAGCATGATAACTCTATCCACAATCATTGAGAGAATTAAAGGCTTATTAAGGGATAAATCTATATTACATCGGACGTTCATGTAATGCAATGGCATATGCAATGGAAAATGAAGCAATTTTCTTAAATAAAGTAGGGTCCTTAAGAAAAATGGGAGTGACTTTAAGCATGTTGTAAGCCCTTGAAGTATGATGGCATTGTTGCATTTGCATAGCTAGCACATGTGAAGAGTGGACACTTGTTCATTCGAATTTTGAGGTGAGGCTCATAAATCCACCATCCTATAATATACTATATTGTTCACACACTTGACTCCTCCCTTTTGCATTGTTTGTATTAATGTTGACTTCATGGCTCGTTTCAATGTAGATGGGATTGTTAACACTTAAATATTGCGTACATGCAAATTTTTTGCAATTTACATAGTAATGCATCATCAACATATAGAATGCAACTCACCAAAGACATCCTCATTAGATCTTGAAAACAATCTGAGCCTCAGAGTACAAAAAGCATGAATTTTGGGCCATCAGTGTGACTTTTCCTTCCAAAGTCGTGCTATCACACAAGATTTATAACTATGTTCCCATGCTACTGTGACAAGGTGGTATGAAGAAAAGTCACATGGTTTGTGTAGTTTTTCCTTTGAAAGTCGTGCTACTGCAAAAACGATGGGATCTCAACCACTCACAATGCATTAAAGTCTCATGAAGACCCATAATCTCCAATAATTTTAATTTGGCTCCTCATATACTTGGGGTCATTAAATAGCCCCCTTTGTGTAACTTGGAGCTGGTTCATGGAATCAATGGGTTCACATATGGATCTAGTTATTTGTTGGCCACCTCTTGGATTATAAATGGAATCCAAGGGCATGCTAATTGTAAGAGGAAATATTGAGCAAGGTTATGTTGTTGGAATTTTGATGGATCTCCCTCATAAGCTCACCTCTTCCCTCTTGTCAAGCATTCTCCAAGCTCCCTTGCCACCTTTCTTTAAGGGGCAAGTGTTCTTCTCATTTTTCCTTCTTCCTCAAGGAGCAATATCTCCAATCTTTTAGATTAATTTAGGCTTGTTGAAGTTGTTGTAGCTTGTAAGTGCTTATCTTTCCTAACCCACAACTACTATTGTTATATTGGCTACAAGTTCAAGGATAATAGGGAATATTTCTCACCCGTTTTCCATTTTTCCCTCAACGGTATTTATGGTGACTTCACTCTATTTTAGTTCATTTCTCTTTCATTAGGCTGTTATTTGTGAAGTGGCTAATTTATGGTTTTTTATGCTTTGCAAGTGAAGAGGACCATCCCTTTCATCCTAGGAATTCCCCCCATCCGATCGTTTTAGTCATTTTATCAAACATGTGGCTCTCGACGTATCGACTGCGCTGACAACACATATTATATCTCAATAGTAGAGAGACTTGCACATATAATCAAAACCCCACCTGTGCGGGTGTCTGTCACATGATAGTCTGGCCCTTTCCACATTGTAACCACACAACAATGTGCTAGTGAGTCTTTATGTTGCACGAAAATGTCCCAATGATTATTTTGTCACACGCCAGTGCGCCAGTGAGTCTTTTTGCCACGTGACAGTGCATTTGTTAATTTTTTTTCTCGTGCTGCTATCATTTATTTGTTTTAGCAATAATTCTACAACCCCATTGTTGCTCACTAATGAACTAGGAATAAGTTAACTTGCAATAGTTACTTGTTTCTTTAGTAATTATTCCATCTAAACTAAGATTAGGAAGTAAAGGGGTCATCCCTCAAAATCTACTTAGGTAACTACCATTTAGGATTTTAATAGGCCTCATTGGGGTCACTAGTATTCAAGAGTTCTTATATTTCTTTGCTTACTTAAACATATTTAGTTCAAGTAGTGTAAAATCCACTTTTTCCACACAAACAAGGACCTAAATACTCTCCTATCCCAAAGTATGGTCTGCACTTTTCATTTCATATGATCTTGGTGAATAAAAAATGGGAGTGGAGTGTGAAATACCTCCATTTGCACACTTAGCACTTGCTCTTTTTGTAAGAATCATTAGTATCTTTAGAGCTCAAGTTACAATTTCCATTTTATTTTGTTTTGAACACTTTAGTTAGTTGCAAATGATACAATTTTCTTACATCGTAGTCCCATAGACTACATGGCCTATCCCTTCTCTCAAGGGTTGTTTTCCCATTATCTCCCTCTGGTGCACAAGGGAGATCACCAAGTTGGGGTCATTCCTAGGCCACACTGATTAGATCCTCCAGGAAAGGAAAAAATTTTCTTAACTCGTTCTCTCTCCTCGGATAGAATTTGGACCTTTTTTCCTCCTCCTCTCACGGAAGAGGCTCACCTTTGTTTACTCACCCTAGAGGGAATTCCCCACCTTCTTCCCCCCCTATAGGAAGATGCCACACTACATCTTCATCTTCTCATAGAAGACAAAGATCACTACCACATATTCCTAGTTATCCCCCTCATAGAAACAACACACTGAATACAATGGTGGCCCCCAACCCAAACCTCCCATTTATGGCAAGTTTAAATCTCTTTGATCTAGCCAAATTGGTCAATGATCCCATTGCTCATGATGCAAACTGGCTTGATATGCTTGAAAATATCCCCTCGAGCATCCCTAAGTTCAAAGGGAAATATGGAGATGATCTCGCCAATCATATCATGACATTTCATCTATGGTGTTACTCAAATAACATAGTGCCATATTCGATGAGGCTTCGTCTCTTCCAAAGAACCCTCGCAAGTAGAACTGCAAAGTGGTACATGAATCTGATAGGAGTGTCTCATACCACATTTGAGACAATAACTACAAAATTTCTCTCCTACTTTCAGTTACCAATACAACATGACCTAGGTCTCGAAATCCTCACAAAATTTGGAAAAACAATGCAACCTGCATTATGAACCATATCCATGAGTGGCATCAGCATCACACCTTATGAAAAATTGGGATTAAACCTCGGTTCCTTTTGTAGTGGTTCCTTAAATCACTCCAAACAACTATTGTGAAAGATGTGGAAACCTCCATGCCATAAACCGAGGAAGAGGCTATCTTAAATTCCCAACAATTTGATCTCATTTATGCCCAATCAAGGTATTTGTACACTGTAGTACCTGACACCCCTTAGCATTGATAATTATATCCTCCCATAGTAGGGACTTCACATTCTACATATCGGATTATCGGATCCATTTCCTCCCATGGTAAATTTCCCCCACAACCAAATATTGCACCACACCCCATGATGGCGCAATACCCACCTATCCTCATTGTGTCGACTCCTCCTACTACTGTGCCAAATCCCCTCATTTGGACAGACCCAATACAAAACATGCAACCCTACTTACCCAAACACAATCCAAGTACAAATGGTTTCTAAACTATAAATGGAACCATCAACACCTACATCCGCATCATATTTGGTGCAACAAGCCTACATCCCACCACCGGGGTATAACCCTTACTATATGTACCCATATCATCCTGAAATGACCACCATGCCCCATATGGGGGTCAATTTTTTCTAACCTTATGTGCAACAACAAACTCAACAGTTTGAGCAGTTGAACATCACCAACCCCCTAAATCCTCATCAAAGGAATAAGAAGAGAAATAACAAATAACCCTAACAATAGGGGAATGGGGGAAACCAAGTTCCGAAGCAGAACCTCAACCAGGTTAACCCACCAATACAAGGGGGAAACCCCCCCAAGCAATGAAAAATGCCAACCTGAGGACCAATTACCCTTACTCGATCTGTGATGAGTATGGTCATTACACTCACCATTTCATGCTTATCCTCGAACGCCAACAGTTGGTAGGACCAAAGAAGCAGACACCGAAAAACCCCCTCGGGATCCTCCTAAACCATAACCCCAAGAAGTTGTTTTGTAAAAACCCTTTTCCAACCAAGGAGTGGTTACCAAGCAACCAGACCCCCACCCCAGACAATGGATTCTTTCAAAAAAAAATTATGAACTTGACATCTGTCAACCTCCAGACTTGTGCCAAAGGGTATACTAGTGTTGATCCCACACCCATCCTAAAAGAGACTTTGAGTACCCTTAGGAGGCTCTTTACAGATTCTATGGTGGTTACCCTTAGGAGGCTCTTTACAGATTCCATGCCCCAGCACAGAGCAAGTTTTGAGGATACCAAAAACACCACTTTGACACACCCCTCATAACCCTCACATGAAGGTTCCCCATAATTACAGTATTGTGGATGACTTGTCATAGTCTCTAGTTTCCATGTCCACATTAGAAGTGCTTCAGTATTGCCCCACATAACACAAGGAACTATTGAACACTCTTGGCATTGTTGACCCTTCAGAATCATGCCCAATGACTTTCGACCTTGACAAAGGAGAATTACAACTAGCCTCATTTGTTGCTTTCCAAGTCCCAGACACCATGAAGAGCACCAATATCCATCAGTGTACCATTAGTGGAGGCGCATACACATGTGTCATGTACTCAAATGTTTGGAAACGATTAGGCTCGCCTGAGTTATTTCCATCCTCCACCACTCTCTGTGCATATTATGGATGGCCATCCCAACCACGAGGTTTGTACCAGAATGTATCCATCGAACTTGGGGGAAAAATTTATGTTGAAGTTGTTGACACCCAACTATACTACAATATCCTATTATGTCATAGTTATGTGTACGCCATGAAGCCGGTGGCCTACTCAGTCTTCCGCATCATGATGTTTCCCTTTAATGGGAATGTGGTCACCCTCAACCAATTCAGCTACTATGACCCCCATGCCACTACCAATCCTGAAAGTGTCCTACCCACAGTAGGATAAGTTAACCAACCACCTTACATTGACATTGACATGGGTGTGTATAAAGATTCCTACCTCCTAGGTGCATATCTAGACCCACCACCTAAAATTCCCACCTCAACTGACATTCTCATGTGCACCATTTTCACCCTAGAGAATGGGTCTCCCCACCCAATGACATCATCTTCAACACCATCCAAAAGTCATGGAGTGAAATAAATATTGAACCCCTCTGCGCTTCCCATGTTCCAAATATTGTTCTTGTACTCCCCCACACGAGTTCAAGGAATATTGGTCATGGACCAGTTAACTCTCCCAGGGCTCACTTTGGGAATCCCTATGTGGTACCTTACACCACCATATCTTGAGATGTCCTCCAAACCTCTAGTGCACTATGAAATGGTTCCTATTCAATGAGTTACCCTTGTAGAGCCGCAAGTCGAACGAACTCCTCTTGTGACCAAACCATCACCAACAATTACAAAAACATAGAATGGTGACATTATTCAACCCAAAATGAAGGCCCCTGCCAACGAGGGCATTAACCAACCTAATTTGAAAGCCCCCACCACAACCAATCAGGCTCTTGGTTCTTCTTTAGGAGTTTCTAATCCCAATACTAGGGGTGGCACATAACTGACATTGAAATCCCCCATCATGCATGATACACCCACAATGTGGGTCACCCAACCATATGTCCTATGTGGTCAACAAGGCCATGTGATGAACATGTTCCCTACCTTACCAAATCTCAGGAACTTACTTAATACGCTCGTTATCATCACTCATGCCTCCCCAGAAGTGGCAGGGAGCACCGCAATCCTCTCCACGCCCAACAAAACACCTAAGTCCAAGTCGTTACACACCAGCAAAGCGTGTTTGATTTGCTCTCAGTTTGGGAACTATACACACCATTTCCCCGATATACCAATATTTTATTACTAACTTGCATACATTCATGTTAGAAAAAACAATGTCTGATAAGTTTTTGTAGCTAGCATATATTTGTGTTATAAATTGAAATAAAAACTCGAACCCTAGTCGACAAGAGATCATCGAGACTAGCAATATTACAATATGTAAGAAATATGAATTTAAAAGTAGAAATTAACAGTGGATGAAAAACTTCCAAAAAATTAGGCAGTAAAAGAAAAGGGGCATTGGAAATGGATTCCATATGTCAACATTATGCCATTTTGAAGAAATACATATGAAGTAACAACGAGCCATGTGGTAGATAGGTTGGCCAATTTGGTGATGGGTTCACTATTAGGTTGTTGAGTCGTTTTTTTCTCCCTTTCCTATCTAACTTTTCCTATAAACTCACTTTTACAAATACATTACTTTAATATTGTAAGTATACTATTTATATAAAATAAGTGAGAATCACTAGCTTTTACAATGAAATTACTTTTTAATTTAAGTTTGAGTAAAAAATAAATTTAAAAAGAAAAATACAATTACTTTATTAGTGGTTTACTTTTATAATTTAAGTTTGAGTAAAATAATAAATTTAAAAAGAAAAATACAATTACTTATTAGTGGTTTACTTTTATAATTTAAGTGAAATGCAGTTTACCATGAAGTTCCGTTATAATTTAAAATTGCATGCACCTTTTTAAAATGTAAGTTTAAAAAAGAAAGACGTGGACTCAAGGCCTCTATTTCAATAAAATAACTTTGAATAAAGTGAGTTAACACATGGACTCATGACCTCTATTTCAATAAAAATAACTTTGAATAAGTGAGTTAACACAAAATGTAATGAAGGATATGTGGCACTTTCTTTACTCTTTGCATTGAAATGTGTGCTTAACCCTACCATTCTTGTTTTTTCCTAAAAAAAATGCTCTCACAAGTTACACACAAAAGACAATTTTTTAATTTTTGTGTTTGTATTTTTTTTTAATTTATAATTTCAAGGTTAGATTTAGGTTAGCTTACATAGAAAATATAAGTTTTTTTCTTATTTCTAATTTGTCAAGATCACAAGATCACAAAAATTACAGGGAAAACAACATATGTAGAAAAAAGAACACTTTCCACTATGTTTATAATTTACGAATTCACACAAGGTGCATAACATATTATACATAGATTGGTTGTCAAGATCACAAAAATTGTAGGAAAACAACATATGTAGAAAAAAGAACACTTTCCACTCTTGTTTACAATTTACGAATTCACACAAGGTGCATGGCATATTATACATAGATTGGACAGGTAAAAAACTATAAATATGCATAGAATAACCAAAATGAAATATTACCATAGAATTAAAAAGATTTAAAAGACCCAATGAACCTTTATACCTCTATTTTTTTTTTAAATTGTCATATCTGGGGCGAATGAAGATATTTTTGGGTAAAACAAAATGGGTTTCCAACTAAAAATGATGCTCTGAATGCACTAGAATTGATTTCTTAACCCATATGCTAAAATTCATTCTCTCTCTCTCTCTCTCTCTCTCTCTCTCTCTCATTGATAATGATAGGTTGACTCATATTCCATTCATAATACTCTTATTTCTATCATTATGATATTTTTAAATCTCTCTCTCTCTCTCTCTCTCATTGATAATGATAGGTTGACTCATATTCCATTCATAATACTCGTATTTCTATCATTATGATATTTTTAAATCTCTCTCTCTCTCTCACACACACACACACATTGATAATGATAGGTTGGCTCATATTCCATTCATAATACTCTTATTTCTATCATTATGATATTTTTAAATCTCTCTCTCTCTCTCTCTCTCTCTCTCTCACACACACACACACACACACATTGATAATGATAGGTTGACTCATATTCCATTCATAATACTCTTATTTCTATCATTATGATATTTTTAAATATTATATTTAGCTTATGCACGATGACATTATTATTATAGATATATGTCATATTTCTCACCTATATTATAAAACCATGGATAAGTAACTCATGTCATAGAAGAAACGTAAGTCCAATATTGTCAAATAATAACTATAAAGAGCTTAGTATTGGGGAGATCATCACAGTCCTTAGAGGTTTTCCTTAACCATTGGTAGCAATTATAAAATCAATGACTATAGACTTCCAACCATCATTATTGAGCTCTATAGGTATTTCAACATCATAAATGGCATGTGCAAGCATGTAGAATTTACCATTTTTCTAAGTTGCTGGAGGGGGAAAAGTGTGTTAGTATACCCTTTTATCTTTCATTGTATAGCCAACTCCATAGCATAGAATTCCCTTAGGTCTTCACATAGTAGCCATACTTGAGTATGAATACATAGACAAATTTCATTTGGTATGGGAAAAATAAATAAATAAATAATTTTTTTAGTATGATTAAAATATAAAATTAGACATCTCAAAAATACAAAACAATGCACTGTATATATTTTAGAAAAAATAAAATTATATTTCCTTTTCAAAATTTTAATGTAACATTCATTCTTTAATGTAAGTAATTTGAAACATATCACAAATTTGAAACATAATATATAATATAACAACTTCAAAATATAGTTTAATGGGTGAATATGGGTTCATGGACTCAATGTATGTATTAATTTTAATGTTGATTAAGTAATGCATGTGATTTTAATGATCATTTAAAATATTATTTAAAATATTACGTAGAAGAATAATATGAAATCTGTTCAAAATGATTATGTTAGGAAACAAATTTCCAAAAGAGCATGAAAAGAGTAGAAATCGAATAGAAAGAGTACTCCACACCTTAAAAATTAACAATAGAGATGAATAGAAAGCCTCTTCAAGGGGTCAACTCCTTATACAATGTACTAAGTACACAAGAAAAGACAAGATAGATTATTCAAATGAAAAGGTCTCTTTTCGATATATATGATACAATGAGGTACAATTAAAACTAATGGACCCAAGCTGACATAACTAATATAATAATACTTAGGACAATTACCACTAATAGACCAATGGAGACATTAAGACTAATATAATGTGTCACACTATAGTGGGAATGTGCCCAACATTTAGGGATTAACATGCCCCCCCCCCCCATACAAGTGTTGTCTTTAACGCTTGGTTAGTTGTAGATGCTTTTGTATGGAGGAATCATCTTTCCCTATCAAATTTACAATTGGTAAGTTATTCCACTTGATGACGTACTCCATAATAACCTGATTTCATAGTTGTTTGGTCCCTATTTCAATGATTTGTTCATGTTCCCATATGATTTTTCTTATTCAAAACTCCTTTCACTATGATGTTGTTATGCCTATCGTTTCATCTTATTTTTGACATAGCCATGTTTTCCTTCAGTATTTGGAGAACTTCTTGCTCGTGTTCTATGTGATTTTCCACAACTTGAACTTTAGATTTTACTTTTAAGGAAGATGTGAGATATGGAGGCTAGTATCCATAAAGTTCCATAAACATAGACATTTTTATGATGTATGGAAAGGAGTATTGTACCACCATTATGCCAAAGACAACCATTTCACCCATTGTTTTTGCTTATTAGTTGCAAACCAATGAAGATATCCTTCCAAACATTTGTTCACTGTCTCATTTTTCCATCATATTGAGGATGATAAGATGAACTATGATCCAACTGGGTACCCAAACAAGATTATGGTTCAATCCAACATTTTCTAGAGAAAATTGGATCTATATTGCTTACAATAATCTTTGGGTTTCCATGTAACTTTTGTATTGTTTCAATGAAGGTTGCAGTTACTTTCCTTGCGTTAAAAGGGTGATAAATATCTTTGTAATATGATCCATACTTCATGTGTATCATTACCACTAGTGCAGAGTAAGAACTTTGGATAGGCCTAATTATGTTGGCCTCTAACATTTCTTCAACCATGTGATCCATTTCATTCTTCCGACCATAGGGGTATATGTAAGGTCTGATTCTACGAGGAATGCTTCCTAGAATTAAGAAAATAGAATGGTCCAAATATCAAATAGGTGGAATACATTTTGGAATGTCTTCAAATACCTTAGAATGCTTATTAAAGACCCTCCTCCTTGTCCTCCTGAGTACCCTGGAACACATCATCACTTGTAGGGAGAGTATCCTTTGAATTTTGGATGAGATTAGTAATATTTTCATATTTTCCTCTATATGTCCCACCAAGATCTCCTTTATATTAATCAAATCGATCTCTTTCACAACCGCCTTCACATTTTCCTCTATATGTCCCTTCATATCTTCCAATTAAGACATTTGAAAAGATAGGTCTTCCATTTTATTGTACGTATGGGATGAATCCTTAGGTGGTTTGAGTGGAGTGTGATTTTTTACATTTCCTTTGGATAGAAATTTGAAAAATATAAATAGATATCACACCCTGGTGTTCACCTCAAATAGAGGCTTCTACTAAAATTATTCAAATTTAGAATAGTGTACCTTTATCAAACCCTGATTTGAAGATTTCTTTAGTAGCCAACCTTCCAACTGAGATAAATCTGCAATTTCGAGCCCTCTTACTCTAAAACTTATTCCTGTAGTATCCTGATATTTCCTTTCTACAATTCCTTAGGCATGATCTAATTCTAAGGTGTCAGTTAAAAGATATGCAAATCTCCCAACACTTGTTATTTTTAGTCCTTTAAGAAGACCTAACTTGTACAAACTCCCACGTGTCCAATATTTCGAAAATGAGTCTAAAAATGATACCACAGATACTGTGGTCTATATTATTTCTAATGCAATAGGTCTCACTCAATTTGGATCTCACATGCTCTATATATGCCCATTTTTCTCAGAACACATGTTTGATACTGGTTTTTGGACTAATAAAAAACCGTAACTTCCATTGCAAATAACTCTGATTCTGTAAGGATTCAAGATTCGAAAATTGTACCACAAACATTTCATCATGTTTCCTAGATGGGTTCTAAGCCTTGCTATTTGAAACATTGTAGAAAAAAATTATAGTGAGAATTCTGAAATGTCATTTTGCAGAAATCGGTCCCGACGAAAGAGCTTTGACACCAAATGCTAGGAAACAAATTTTCAAAAGTGCATGAAAAGAGAAGAAATAGAACAAAAAGAGTTCTCCACACCTTAATAATGAAGAACATAGATGAATATCAAACGCCTTTGAGAGGGAAACCTCCTTATACAATGTACTAAGTACAGATGACAAGACAAGATACATGATTTAAATAAAAAGTTCTCCTTCTATATATATGAGACAAAGAGGTACAACTACAACTAATGGACCAAAGCCAATATAACTAATATAATAATACTAATGAAAATTACCACTAATAGATAAAAACCAACATCAATTCTAATATAATGTGCCACACTATAGGGGGGAATGTGCCCAACATTTAGGGCTTAACAAATTCCTTAGTTTTTGCATGTTCAAATTTTGCATATAGACTAAAGATTCACGAATGTGGCCATTGTTTTGTGATTTTGAAGTTACAAATACTATGATATTTCAATTATCATCTTCTATTATAGTTCCACTGTTACATTAATAAGTAATGAATAGTTGAAATTTTAAGCTCGAGAATTAGCTATTATACTTGAAATTACACTTTTATCTTCACAATTATATTTTAATGATAACATTTTGTGAATCTTTTAAAGTTAAAAATTGTAATTATATTTAAACATTTAGTTAATTTTACCATATCCACACTATGTCAAGTATTCACCAAAAATTGAATTCCATGTAAATTATACATGAACTCCCTATACAGTTGATTCTTGCTACTATGTGTCTTTACTAGCTTCATGATTGAATC
The DNA here is from genome assembly GCA_001517045.1 of Pseudotsuga menziesii. Classification (NCBI taxonomy): domain Eukaryota; kingdom Viridiplantae; phylum Streptophyta; class Pinopsida; order Pinales; family Pinaceae; genus Pseudotsuga; species Pseudotsuga menziesii. The sequence continues at coordinate 405,208 of LPNX010175732.1, read as the reverse complement.
GATTGTATTAGAGAAGCACAAGGGGGATCCTCGCTCATGGTAAAAGGGGTGAATCCACAAAGGTTAAACAAGAATCTCACAACAAACCTTGGCAATGAACTTCTTTTGAAACAACTTTGATAGAACCATTATGCTCAATACCACTAGGTATTGAGATTTCACTACTACCTCCATGATCCAGGTGGATATAAGCAACCACCCAAATATGTAACCCACTTAAAAATGGTCCATACAAATTTGTCACTTATTACCTTTTTCAATAATTACCATGGTTTAATAATATTTGCTATTTAATCGATATTCATCTAATTTTAACTTTGTCGTCAACATCTTTATATATTATTTGGAGGGACAATAAAAAAAAAATATTTACATAAACTTACATTGGAAAAAAAAATTATTGAATTAAGTTTTCGTTAAACATTTTGATTATAACTCATTTTATGAATCTAAACTAGGTCTTGAAAATAATGTTGTTTTGTGAATTTAAACTTATGTGGTAGTTTGTTAAAAATAAATTAATGTAAATTTAGCTTTAACGTGCACTGATTAAATATAGAAACAAATTAAGAAAATATTAATATACATATTTCATTACTTAAAATATTTATCACTAAAATAATTTTTTAATAATTTATTTATTTTTAATATGGTAATTTTTAATAATTTATTTATTTTTAATATGGTAATTTGTTTGACATTACATTTTAGATGCAATCTTTTCTCATTTTAATTTTTATGTTGCTATCCATCAACAAAATATATCTCTTTCACCTCCAATTGCAAACTACTACCACTACTTTCAATATAATAACATTACTTTCAAAAGAGATGGATAATGGGATTGATTGCATTGGGGAACCATGCGTGTTGTGATGCTTTGCTTTATGCAAAATTGAGGATTGATGGCATTGGGAACCACGCGTGTTGAAACACTAAACATAATATATTATGTCCATAAGTTGTGCAATTAGAGATGCGTGTTGAAAATAAACATGTCTATAATTTATGGTACAGAGATAATGTTGAATAATTTATGGTACCAACAACTTTAACTTTATTCCAGGTTTGTTGGTGACATGTATTATGCATTATCTCATTTTACTTTTAGGGTAATTTGATTAGCAAGTTTTATTGGAATTTGATTAGCTAAATTTTACTTAAAAAATCTAAAAATTCGTTTAAATGAATTTGATGGCTAACCTTTAACTCTATCAAACCTATGATGATTTAGTAATGCTTTTTTTGAATCATTTCAAGTACATAAATAAAGTTATAAAGCAAACCAAGTAATCTCATATATTATTTTCTTTCTAAATGTTTGATAAACAAAAATTCATCTCAATGGATGTTCCACCACCATCATAATATTGATGTTAAGATATATAAAACTCACAAGACATAAAATGTACATTCTCATAAACTTAATTTCACCATCTCAATAATGCAAAATTAAAATTTACTACATTGTAGTAATATAATAAAAATGTTAAAAAGAGATATTAGAGAAAGTGAATTTCATTGGCTTTTAATCCTACTTTTTAACATTATAAACTCATTATAATTATAGACTCGTAATAATTGTAAGATTTCATTGTAAAACGACTAATCTTCTCCTCAATTGCTTGCAACGACCTTACACTCAAATTTTTGAGGTTTGGAATCACTCTCATGTTTATTGGGTGGCATCCACATATGACCATAAGTCATGTCATGGTGTCAAGGAACATGACATTGTAACATAAGCCAATGACAATGATTATTCACATATAAACATTGGAAATCAATTTATATTTTCGAAACATTAAAATATCACATAATTTACCAAATAAACAATGAGAAAGATTCTTGATGGCGAGGAAGAAAAATAAAATAACACATTTCTCATAAGAAGGTGCTCATAAGAAGGTGCGTTGATGGTGAGGACATACAAAGGGACATGAAGATTTCATACAGATTGATAAGGAACAGGCCTAGTGCTTCTTCAATGGTGCAATACAAGGTAACCCCAACAGAGGGGGCACTGGGGGTATTATGTATATCTCGGACAACCTCTTGTACAAATTCTCTGCTAATATTGGGACAACTAGTAATAGAAGAGCAGCTAGACTAGAATGCAGATGGAGATGCCCTAACCTAAAGATGCTAGACTAGAATGCACCTAGTTTGCAACTATTTTTATTTTTCTTTTCAAAAATGAAATCAGAAATGGGAAATTATGCACAAACGCAAAGTCAAATGTAAAAAATTGTATCTAACTGACTCATACCTATTGATCTTATAAAAACAAACTTCAAAGTACATAAGAAGTTCGACAATAACTAACTTGGAAAAACTACAAAGTGTTGTTCAAAACTTGGGAAAGAAGAAGTCAAGTTAATTACAAAGAAACCAGAAAACAAGTGGAGTCAGACATCAACATAGGTTGAGATACCTAGACTCTACCTAAACTCAATCCAAGCATCACCAAGCAATGAGACTTAAACAAGTCTTCTACAAATATTTACTCCAACCAAATGAAAGAGGTGTACAAAAGATCGAAACAAAGGCCAAAACTAAAGGCAGGTCAGTAAAAGTTCCAGGAAAAGTCTTAACTCAAAAGCAAACTTAGAGGAATCGAACCCTAGATTTCAAAAATCAAGTCATAGGAAATACGCAACTATGCAACAGTAAACCCACATATGGTACATGATTGTACAGTATAAAACCCACGTATTCTGAGGAAATATGTGACTATAATTAGCCTATACCAGCAAATTAAAAAAAAAAAACAGACTCAGGAAACTTAAGAACTGGTGTTGGAATGACTGAATATTACTTCTTAAAACCACAAATAGGACCAAAATTGACATGTTGGAAGAAAAACTACACAAAGAGACCCCCAAAAAAGGTCACTTTCCAGCGAAGTCACTAGTTCTATTGTTAGGGAATTTATCCTATGCCTAGGGTTGAGGACACCAACATACTAGGGGTTCTATAGACAAACATATGAGGTTATGCAAGCATATATTAAAGCAAAAGTTTAAAGATAGAGAGGATGCATTCCTTATTTTGAAGGTTGATCCTAGCTTTATCTTCTTTCCAAATGCTCCTTAGCTCCACTACTCCAATGTCTGCAACAAAGAAAATACCCTTATCAAAGCACTTTCAACTATTATAAAATCTAAACATGAACATATATGAAGATTGAAAGTTAAAATAAAAGCACAATCAAGATCATCGCTCATTAATAATTGAAACATTCATAACATAGATATAGAAGGAAACAATTTTCTTTATTAATGAAGTTCTTAGAACAAGTACATATACCTCTGTCTGATCTATCTTCCTTGAAACCTGGATCTGAGCCCTCTTGCTTCTCTTTTCCAAAGGAATTCCTCCAGTATACCCTTGTCTCCAAAAGGTCCCCTTCTCCTCTATCCCCTCTCCTCTTTTTATTGTCCATTGGGAGGAGGATTTACGATGTTAGGGTGGTTAAGGGAGTTGGGGTAGTTTCCAAATCAACCCCAACTTCCTCGTGATTACTTGGTTTTTATTTTTAACGAGTTTCAATGGAATACATGAGTGGAAAGAGGGAAACTTGTGTATGGTATGCGAGTTTACCTAAAGGAACTCGCATATGCAACTTTTGGGGGTAAATACACGGGTTGTATGTATGTAATTTGTTTATGATACGTGAATTGTTAATAGGAAAGTCGTGTATATAGCGAGTCAAAACTCATAATCAATAATGTTGATGTTGGAGTAAAGCTCGTGTAATTTAGGTCAAAATATCTTATAGTGTTAAGGCCCTTCTATCCATCTTGTATGTTTTTGTGATGATGCATTGAGTGTCATCACTCAGACGGAGAAGTGCCAATCTGAGGTATAATAAAGACCATGAATATAGTTGAAATTTATATCTCCAAGAAACAAGGATACCATGATCATATCTAAAAATATAAAAAGAAAGATGTGATACAAGTCACTTTGGTAGAGATATTTCCAACTTCAGTGTCTTCAACAATATTAATTACGAAGGTAGATTCTACCATCGAAGGCTCAATAGCACCAAGGATTTAGGACCTATAATTGACAAGATCAAACTCTTAAGGAAGATCGAAGCTAGAAGAAACAATGGACTCTATAGGAACATACTAATCATTATAGCCTGCAGGAGTTGAAAAATCTACAAACATAATCAAGATCATCAGCAACACCAACTTTCACCTTAATGGTAGAGTCCAAGGACTCAAAAGTTCCAATGTCTAAGGATTCACAAATAGTGAGATCAACCTCAATAGGAAAATCAAGGATGGATTTGATTGCAACTAGGTCCAATATAGGGAGATGATATTTGGAAAGGACGTAAATATCCAAAGGAATGTCAAAATTTATCATAGCCTATAAGAGGGATTCAATTGATGGAAGTATATCATCCCAGAGAGAACACATGTCAAAACATTCACTTGGGTCAATAGTGTGGAGAGAAGGCTCCAATTCCCCCATTGGATGGATAACCTAGTCAACTGTTGGGACCAATTCCTAAGAATATGAGCATGAATGTATAGGATTATTCTTATTAGAAATTGGACATGAGGGATATAAGGCCGCATAATTCACCTATGGCAGGGTGGTGTCTACCAAAACACTAAAGGGTATACTTGGTCTAATGTCGGGTAATGAAAAGGGTTAATAAATGCAAGTTTATGAATAGTGACAATGCTTTCGTTGTGAGGAAAATGCGTCACACAAAATATTGTAGACACCATAACATTATAGCATAAATATAATCATGCCCAAGGAGGATATTGAAGTCCATTTTTCCCTCTATAACCATGTAATCAACTAAGATAGACTTCCCACCTAATGTAATAGGAAATTTAGGAAGAAATCCCAAAGTTGTACTAGGTCTTCTATGAAGAGCTAGTGGATAATGAATAGTTGGAACAAAGTTGGGAGAAACAAAACCTCTTTAAGCATATGCAGATAAAATGCTAAAAGAGGCAACTTCATCTACAATACAACAACAAACTATGTGGTGTTTAACTTGAACCCTTATTTAGAATGGTGCATAAGAAGGAAGGAGAGCCTTAGCTAGAGTATTCCAATTGAATGAAGTATTCCTAGAGCTTATCGGGTATTCATTCAAAGTGAATGGAGTTCCCCCATGTCTAAAACGTTATGAACTAGCAACGAAGAAAATGTGATGTGTAGGCACATTGCACTCCGAAGGAAGAGTAGGGTCAGTTAAAAATTAATGAATCAGTTTGACCACTTGAATCTTATCACCCTCTAATGAAAGAGTGGGGACAACCAAAAATTGCATTGGTTCAACCACTTCAGTCCAAGATTACAAGAACCAAACCGATGGTCGAATTGGCCGACCCAAAAACCTAAATTTGACTGAAACCAGGAAAAAATTGGATCACAAAATCGGTCCACCAAAAATACATTAAATATTCAAATTTTGAAAATTGTGTGTGTGTGTGTGTGTGTGAATCCAAATCATTATACAAAAATTTGAAAAATTTCACATGTATACTATGAGTAAGAGTGTATACAACCAAAATAGCACTAAGTATACTCCACATTTGAATCAAAATACATCAATAAAAAGGATTTAAATGGCATATATAGTCCAAAATTGACTTTAGTGTCCTGGACTAGATAGTAAAGAGTCAAGGCTACTTAATCTAATCATACAACATAATCATATGAAACCTCATGCTCAATCGCAGGCTCAGAGGCCTCAAATTCTAAGTTATCATATACCTCCTCAATATGGGATTTTAGGATTTAACCACATTGCTTGACTTCCCTATTCTAGAAGGCACCTTCCCAACATCAATATTCACATCATATTGATGTGGAAGTGGGTCTGAATCCAACCAAGAAATGTATTCAATGTCAAATGTAGCTGGACGAGTCTCCACCACGCAATATGATGAGGGATCAACATCCTCCAAGAATATGTTGTTGGATTCAAGGTTCTTGTTCAACAATTGGTTGTGCTTCAACCTAAGGTTATATTGAACATATACCATATCATCCAACTATTTCATCTCTAAAGAATTTTGCTTCTTGATGTGTATACGCTTAAAAATATTCCAAATGTGTTCGCAACTAGAATCACTGCATATTTGGCTCAATATACGAACCGGGAACTTTTGTAAATCAGGGCATTGGCTACCAAATTGTTGCCACTAATAGGCTACATGTAAAGACAAAGAATATTTAACAAATGAGTTCAAAATTTTGACTATATTTTTGCCAAGAATAATATAATTTAAATACTTTGCAATTACTTACAAGGTGGATCTTTTTCTCTATTTCGTACAACCATAACCATGCCAAAGGTACCAATACTCTCGTTGAAATGCAAGAGCTTATTATGTATCACATATTGTTTATTGGGATAAGAGACCATGCACTCAATGCATTTGTATAATCCTTCCTTTACCTCCCCTTCTGCTTCAAAATATTTTATGTAATGGTACCTTTAGAAGAGTTAAGAGTCAATACAAAGAAATGCCATCAATGAGTTTGAAACTTTGGCTAAACTTTTGCAATTAAATTTAATGACATAACTTAAAAACTTTGAAATTACTTACCTTGGATTTAAGTAATGGCCTGCAACGTGTAAAGGCCAATGGAGTTGATTGTTCTATATTTCATCAAATATTCTCCATAAAGGAAGATACATTTGTCTTTTACCCCCATATGCTTCCTTTATTTCCTCCTTGGCCTGATCCATGGAATCATAACTAAAACCCATGGTCGGTTTATAACCATCCACCAATATTAGGACCTTCACAAGAGGTTGGCTAAATAGTACTAACATTTCTTCCTTTTTCCAAAATGCTTTAACATATACTTTATCGGCAATGTATTTTACCTCATCCTTCTTGCTCCATTGAAATGCATTCCACTCATCATAAGAGAACATCTTCCTCAAGTTGTATTTTTGTTCAATGAAGGATTGCAACATAAGAAAATTCATTTTAAATAATGTGATAGCTGGTCTTACAAGCACTTTCCCATTAGTGTTTTTCTCATAAGGGTCAAACCCATGTGTGGTTGAAAATGTATCTTGTTATGCATTTTGCTTATTGCACACACTTGTCTTATAAAAATCCTAGGCCCAAGCTTCTCAAGAGTGGGGGAGAAGAGGTTGTGAACCCCCCCTAGCCCTTGGGATCGAGGGTGAAGCTGTGGAAAAATGGACTCGTTATGTTAATAAATTGGTCTCCTACTTTATTCATTTGGACCCAGATTCTCTAAATGGATTGGTGTGGACCAAAAATGTGGAATTAGGAGAATACTCGGCCAAGTATGGATATGAGGATTATGTAGCATATACCTTTAGAGGTGAAAAGGTGTGGTAGTGGACATCACTATGGAAGGCTCTGGGTCCCTTAAATTTTGAAATCGCTCTTTTGTTGGCCTTAAGTAATAAGCTCTTAACCATGGACAACCTCTAAAAATGTGGGCGGCAGGGTTCGAGCAAGTGTGTCTTGTGTAGATATGATGGTGAATCTATTTCACATATTTTCTCCTCGTGTCCTTACGCAGATGTTGTCTGGCTTGCTGCTTCCAAGAATCTTAATTCTACCTCTAGTTGGAATATCTATCCTCTATAATAGAGCATCCATAGTTGGTGGCAGGATTATGCAGTAGATAGTTACGCAAACCTTCCCTCCTTATTCATCTACGACATTTCATGGGATCAATTTTTTTTTTCCAGAATCAGTGGGTTCCAATCGAAGTGACAATCACCCTTGTGATGCAGTGGTCCCGGGAGTATAAATCGACACCAAAGTTTTCCAAATTTAGAACTCTGGTCCTTCCTCGCATAGATAAAATCCTTTCATGGGCCTTTTTTGATGGAGCCATCCAAGGGGATCCACCTGTTGATGTTGTGAGGGTGTTTCTATTCTTGTTGTATGATATTAAATTCAGTATCAAATATGCGCCTGGTCACGTCTCAAATAGTGAAGTTAAGCTAGCAGCTCTATGAGAATCACTAAAGGTTTATGTTAGCATAAATATTACTCAGTTGTAGTTGTTCAAAGATTCAAAAATGGTGATAGAATGGGATTCCAATAGAATCCATATTTTCGTTCCTCATCTACAACATCTCCTTTCAACTATCTAGAATCAGTTGGAGTCCTTTGAGTTCACCTCCTTTGCTCATGTATATCTTGAGTTGAACTTGGAAGTCGATGGACTCTTAGAACTCGCCTTAGCTCTGTAACTTGGTCTGATTGAGATTCAAGAGTTCAAGGATGGGAAAGTTAGATATTTGGTTATTATAGGTACTTAGAATATTCATGTCCTTAATGATGTATTGATCTCAGTCATGTTAATTCCTGGAAAATTCCCATGTACCGACAGTAGGGATTCTCCCTAGTAAGCGTCCCAACTAGATCGTTCACCGTTTGGTGTGGGGAACCCATCTGGTTAGCGGCCTGGCTACCGTAGAATTACATTGTTTAAGTTTTTTTTACTGGTTGCGGCCCGATCCACTGTTTATGTGATTTTATGTTTTAAGGATGAAATGCAAGTGCCTAAGTTAAATGTAAGTGACTGATACACAAAAACCTCCGAAGAGCTACGCAGTTTCTTACCTTTCTCCTTACATGAATCTTGCTTCTCAATCACTTCTAAATTTAGCAAAACTAATGTAATCTAGTCTATTCTAAACTACTCTATCTATCCCCAAGGGGGTCAAAGCTTGTATATAATAGAGTAATGTACTAAAATGTTGCATATTGAATTCTACAGATAGTTGTTCAAACTCCACACACATAGTTACAATAGAAAATTGAACAAAGATAGCTTTGTAATATTAAAACATTCATTACTCATTATATGCACAATATTTCTAATAGAAAGTAAAATCGTCCATCATTGCATAAATAATTCATTTAGTTAGAATGATCTCACAATTGCATAGTAGCTAAATAAGAAGTAGCTCAACATTAGCAATCCACACAATCCATATGGAAACTTGTACAGTCCTTCCCCCAGCAAAATTGATTCTTCTTTATTCATAGAAAAAGTAATTCTTCATACAAAAAACTTGGCATGTATGCGCTAGTGAAAAGTCCTTCTAATCTATCCTCTACTCCTATGTATACACTTTTACTAATGACTCTTTGACTACCCTAGCCTTTTGGACTTCCCTAACTTCTCGACTTCCAAAATTTGTCCTCTAGTGTCTTGCACGAGGAAAATGAAAATAAAATAAAATAAATTACATAAAGTGCCAAATGCAGATAAGACAAAATCTCAAGTGGACCCAATTGGTCTTTCAATGAATTCACCCCACGCATTAGCGTCTGCAGTAATAGTTTTATAGTCTACAGTATAAAGTAATTTCATAGTCACTTCGTGCATAACTAGTTGTGACTTTATTTCTGCCATTTTGGGTGGAGTTACCATGTACATGTCTTCCAAGAGGTAATTACCAACCGAGGCATGTGAAATCCAGTTTTTTTTACCTCTTCTTCAATGATTCCTTCAATTTTTTGCATGCTTAGTTCATCCTCATGCATTCTATCCTGGAGATATTTCAAATGTTCATCTTTGTCTGGAAACTCCTTGATGTTTGTCGCTGAAGAGGTATGGAATTTATTATGCACTATGTGCATTTTCTTGTACAAATATGTACATCTTTCTGAATCCTTCTCGACCCCAGTGGTCAATCTCAAAGCAGATTTGGTGCAGAACTCTAGAAGCTATAATTCTATTCTCAATCCTTTTGTTGTCTTTTGCGGTAAGTACTCAGGACATGATGCATTAGCTTCTATCCAAGTCAGTTGTCCTTGAACCTTTTTCGCAACTTTTAATAGTCCTTCTATGAAATCAATTGATACAACTGAAATTTCCTTCAACCTCGCCTCTGCCTGCTTAATCTTATATACTTCATCTGCGAGTTTCAATTGCACTTGATGAATATTCCTCTGGATTAGGAAAGCTTGATCACGGACAAGCGTGATATCAACCTTCCTTTCATTAGATGTTTTAAGTTGATTATCCACATTATGTTTTGTTCCTCCAGCTCTTCTACTCTGATTCTGAGCTCTTATGTTTGCTTGTTTATTGCAGATCTCTGAGCTTCTAATTACAAAATCTTGCTTTCAAGATCCTTCTTCTGTCCCTCGGTGATTGTAACTGAAAGCACCAGTGCATCCTTTTCTGATTCTAAATATTGGTAATCCTTTTGGAGATTTTCAAACTCTAAAAGAGTTGCCTCATGTTTTCTCTTTAATTCTCCTCCCTCTCCTCTTTCTTTAACTAGAGTGTTCTTCATCTTACACATTCTTTCTTTATAGTGCTCAACATCTTCTACCAATTTTCCAACATTATCAGCATTAGCTTGAGCAGCTGCAATGTTTACTGATGCTAAAAATATGGGATCTTGGTTGGTGCCTTGCATGACGGTTTTCTCAGTCACCGTGACTACATCAGGTTGGGTACCAACCTTTAATCTCTTTTCCAATATCCTAACAATGGATTTCTTCTTCAGGTCAAAGAATATCGTATCCAGGCATGCCACTTCATGATCCTTGGATGGAGTAAAAGGAACCAATCCCAACTCTGCAAGAGGGAGGTGGCCTCATGTTATTGTGTCACTGGATGGGGAAGGAGGGTATATTGGATTATCATGGGACGTGTCCTGATCCAATTTCTCTCTGTCGTTGTCTTCTTTTTCCTTCTTTCTTAACTCTTCAGTTGCATGCTCAACCTATTTTCACAATCTTTCTTTTGTTTCTCTTTGTAGCCTTTCTTCCTCTTCCTGTCGAAATCGTTCTTCTTCTGCCATTTTCCTTTGGACCTCCTCAACTAGTAGTTTCTTGGATTCTTCCTCTAGCTTTCAAGCATCCTCTTCTCATTTCTCAGCAGCTTCTTCATGTTGTTTATGTTGTTCTGTGGTGATGATGCTACCTTTGCCTCCTGTGGTTGTGATCTTCTTTTTGAACCTCTTATTCAAGGCAGTCATATTGCACGCATTTCTATATACCTCCTCATCTTTGTCTGAATGATGGGATTATTCAAAATGTACTCCTACAAATACACAGTGTTTTGCAACCTTGTCATAAGCATCGTTCCTACGGAAACTCTTTCCCCTGAAGTGGAAACTTACTAGATCCCTCACAAATTATGGTGCACTTTTTACCTTTGTGAATTTGTAGCTACCAATGCAGAATGGAAATGGTGGGAAGTCTATTTTATTCATGTCAAATAAGAAATTTCCAAACCCATCTATAAAAAATTGCCTCACAGCCTCCTTATGGACTACAGAGTGTGTGGCGTATTTCAGCAACAATTATGGAGGTCGGGATCCTCCATACATCCTGAGATAGGTGCTCTCCTTGGAAATATAATAGTCCCCATACGCACATATGACTTCCACTGCACCTTCAGACATACAATTGCATTCTTCGAGAAAAATCAGCTAGTGAAGAGGCATGAGAAATTCTTTGCATATCATCTTGCAGTAACTTGCGTATTTGTGTTCGCATAGAATCTGATACGGGGCATACACAGGAGTCTTGGTATGATCCCAATCACATTTGAGCTTTGGGAATTGGTGCAAGCATAAGATACAATCAATCAAATAATATCCCATGTAAAATTCTGACTTTCTTTGAGTTAGGCCTCCTTGTGCAGCAGCTATATAGGATGACAAGCTATTTGCTACAATATATACCCAGTTAAAAATGGTGCCCAACATGGCCACATGATATATCAATGGGATCCAACTCATCTTGTAGAACTTCCCATTTTCCCAGCCAAAGATTTTGTTTAGCATCAGGACTATAATCCTGTAGGGGTGTGTAAGTTGGTAGTCTCGTACTTGCCAGAGGATTTCTAGTGTAGTTACTTCCTTGCTACCATCATCCGCTTAGCACATTAAAATAATTCTAAACTCAAATTGTTCATCCAGTCATCTGTCATCGTGGTTTGTGGAGCGAGTATTTTGCAAGCCTTTGTTATATAAGCACGAGTGAAGGAAGAAAAGGCTTTTCCTTTGGTGTTGGAAATAATCATAGTACCTGTGTTTGCTCGAGTTATGATCCATTCGATCACCTCAACACAATGGAAGAGCTTAGGGCGTGTGCATACCTTTGTGATACCTGATTTCCTTATGTTCACATATACAGGTATATATTCTAGGCCTGCATCCGAGACATTCTGGTCCTTGATCATATGATATATCTATCGCCATTTAAACTCCTGTTCGGCTCCTGTGACATCGTTTGTGTCTTCATAAATGATTTCCATTCTGGGAAAGACCTCCAAATATGAGTCCTCCTCGGTGGCCTTGGCCTCCTTCTTTCCATTTTTCTTTAGCATGTTGTGATGGGAGGACTAAAACTGTAACATGACCACATCAAGAAATGAGACTATGATTAAAACAACATGCATTCATATCAACATGATATACTGAAATGAGAATCTACTGTTAATATTGAAAGATATCAATGAAAACTTAGATAACAAATCATGTTTTCTTTTTAAAAATAATATTGCATTCAATGTTTATTATGATGGAGGATAACAAAGATGTATTTACTAGTTCATCCCTGGCCATTCAAAAGTAACTTTGTGATGTAAAGCAAGCTTTCTCAAAAAAAAAAGTCCAGTCATTTTCACTTACAATTAGGGTATATATTAGGTCAAAATGAAACTCATTAGTACAGGTGTAGGTGAAAATGTTGTTTGGGATTTAGGTCTCTAGTTCTTTAAATCATTCATTTTGTGCTTCAGGTCAAGATCTAACTTTCAAAAACCTACACATTGACAATCCTATTATTTTTCTTACAAGGTTGTTCATTATTCATCTGGTTTTAAACATTAGGACGCAAGGATTTCTTCTTTCTTCAGAAAAAATAAAAAACAAGAACCATGACAAAGGATTTGTAACTTCGAAACCGAGGACAATTCGAAACCCTAGCTTGACTCAACAACCCGAAAAAATCCTTAAACCACAGTGTCGATCACAAGGAAAATGTATACTTCCTAAACAAAAACCCTAGGATGAACTTTGAAACATGGTGGTCCCCTAAGTGTGAATCCATCAACCATTCCCCTGTCGCCGCCCAAAAAATCAAACCAAACAAGGTGCAGTCGGTGGAACACTCGACCCACCGTAACCATATCAACAAAACTTCATGAGTTTGACAAGCCCATATCTTTGGCTCAGAAAACCAAATCAAATGCAGCAGTGAATGAATATGCAATCGAGCACGGTCGGGCTCGCAGGCTAAGAAAAAATCAATGACATAGAGGGTTTTACTGCAAATTGGCTTGGGAACTCTTCCAACAGTCAGCTGGTCAAAACAAAACCCTACAAGCTGGGTTGGCCTTTTAAAACCATGGCCAAAAATAGTGACGGCGGAAAACCTAACATCATCCCTACACCCCTAAAAATGTCGTTCTCTTGATATTTTAAAACAACAAAGCATGGAGATAAGGTTTTAGGCCTACCTAGAAAATGCTGGCAAGGGTACTGGACTTTGGTGCAACAATCCGCAGGCTCCAAGTGGCAAAAATTGACTGGATACATCTAAAATGGAGAAATGGTAACAGTTTATAAAACCTCCTCGGGCTTATATAAACAAATACATTGAAACAACATTAAATGCTGTCATTGGAATAATAAAAGTCGCGTGGGTGAAAACGTCGTTTTGGAGCCCAAAACCTAAACTTCATCAGCAACCTTTAACAAATCGGCGTGAAAACACAAGTTATTCGCGATAGTTTCGGCTCCACATTATGAGCTTTTCCGCAACTATCAGCAGACACTCAACAACTTATTTTGAAACGCTTCATCGACACAACCCGTGAAAAAGTTTCGATGACAAACATCGGCTATGAACTTTGAGTTTCACCGCTCTAGTCAACTAAAAACCCCAAGTTCTGCCGACACCGTTGGTAAAACTAGCTGGGGACTCCCGAAAAAAGGTCGTCGGCAAACTCATAAAAAAATTCTGAAGATAAAGTTGTTGAACGTAAAATATAAGTTTTTTTCTGATAGTGTCGGCTTCACATTCTGAGTTTAATTGATACTGTCGGCTCCATTTAGCAATATATTCCGACGATCTTTTGAAAACTCTTTGATCAAATGTGTCGGTAAGAAAGTGCAAATACCGTCGATAATGTCAACTTAAAAAACTGAGTCTCACCGACGTAGTTGGTAAAAATTCAACAAATGCTTTCGAAAGACTTAGGATTTTGAACCAAATAAAGTAGAAAAAATATCGGATGTGAAAGTTGAGTTCTTCCAACATGTCGGCTCAACTCAATGATTTCTTCCGACACATCCAAAGAAAAAGTCAGGTTTTAACTTAGTGAAAAAACAACTTTTCAGAATTGTTCAAAATAAAACTAAGTCATGGAATGAGAATCCAAGGAGCATAAGTAGTCTAGGAAAGGCTAAAAACTAAAAATTCTGAGGGGCCCAAAAATGTGAAAACATTTGGGCAAGCGGTTGCAGTAGAAACAAGTCGATGTGGGTTGTCTTATTGTATTACATGGACTGTATGTAAAGTCTTGGAGCATTTATAGGAAGTAATCCATTTTATGGCTGAATTTACTTAGTTCCTTTTTTTAATTCCCTTTTGGAATGTCTACGTTTATTCTATTGGAATAAAAAAAGTTCTTTTAAGGTGTGATAATTTATTATGTTGTAAGGCATTCTACAAGTGGGAAAGACTCCTCGAATATAACTTTATCATGTCGTAGCACTTGTTAGATTGGGTGTCCGACGATTGAGATCAACTGATCCATCTGACAGTCATTCCTAGCATCAACTATGTTCTGTTTGGATTACACAGAATATTTCAATCTACATCTATAATAGAATTCTCTCGATAGGATTTGTGGATTTGCATACAAGGAAGATTTTAAAATTTCAAACCTCAAACTGAACAACTATAAAAAAAAATAACTTTGAACTCTATAACAATTTTTTTCTACATTTGTTTTACAAAATCTAAACAAAGTGACTTATTTTTCACTCAACTAATGGTGACCATTCATGCTATGCATTATTATTATTATTCTATGGAAAAAATGGGATATTATTATTATTATATCATATATTAATATTAATATTAATATTAATATCCTTTGGATTGCATAGGGATTTATGACTTGTGTTTTTTGACAACAAATTTTGTGATGTTGATCGTAGGATGCTTTGTGAATTCCTCGGTTGTGGAGAAAAAAGAAGAAAAAATTAACTATTCTTCACAATCTCAATGGTATCATTAAACCAAGAAGATAAAACAAATGTTTTAAAAGATTTTAACTTGAAATTAATAGGTGACCGAAGGTTTGGATTGATTTGTGGTTTGTAAAATTGCAAAAGATTGGCACTACTTCTTGGGCCTCCTTCGTAGGGAAAAACTACGATACTCTTGCCACTGTCAAAAATATTCCAAACACTCTCAAAGTAAGTACTCCTTGAAGCATCAATTCCATGGTGTAGTAGTTATTCAACCAGATAGAACTTAAATTTTGTATGAGATTTTCTTTCCGGTCGAAGGAGAAGTGCCATATAATGGGCATGCCCTCAACGGATTCATGCCAAAGAGGAATTCTACTTACATCAGTAAGCATGATACCCATATGAGATAAATGGTTATTAGAGAAACTTTCAACTTTTCGGCTCGTTGCCAAGGTGTTGGTTCAAGATATGGAATTTTTAAGTTTTTAATGTAACTGTGTTACATTGTTAATGGACTTGGCTTATCATTATGGGTTTATTTATAAAATGATTTATTCATAAATTTGGTGTGGAAAGTTTATTACATATTTAGGTTCTTAGAAAGTGAAAAAAAACTTTATATTTATGTAAAAACTTTACATATATCTTTAATGAAAAATATTAATTAACCAAATATCTTGATTTTTCATGATTCAAATGTATCTATGGTGAAATAAACAGTCTCCGCTACAAATGTGTTGACTAAGCTTTACAGAAGAGAGAAACAACTAGGTCTGAAACCAAATACCGACATTGATGTTTTCATGAAGGTGTCGACTTCGAAAATGATGTAGTTTTGAATTTAGTTAATCATTTTTTTAATGTGTACAAATCTTGGAGGTGTAATAAATATTGTGAACTGTTGAATATATATCTTCAGGAAATAGCAATAGAGGGACAAGAAACCAAACAACTTGTGTTTTGGAGGTAATATTTATTCCTATTCATCTTCAAATCAATTCAAATTTATCATGTGTATATTGCTCTTTGCCTCCCATCATACGGGGAACAAACCTCCATATTCAATTTATCATTTTTGTAAAAATTATCCATCTAATAATTAAACGGATATTCCCACATGCATATTGACAATAATCTAACTAATACTGGTATGACATTATGGAAACATATCTTGTGGTTCAACACTTCAAATTGTAATTTTCGTTCCATATACTTATTCTTGCTTCACTTACAATACATCGCTCTTTTATTGCACCCCAATGTGTAATTGCTAGTTTTTATCTTCATATATTAATTTATGCATGGAAGATAAAGATATACTACTCTAAAAGTGAATGATAATTCCAAATGGTGTTTTTTAAATATTTTTGTAAGGGCAATTACTAACCAAAAAAAAAAAAGTGGAAGTGAAGAGAAATATTGTTCTTAGTCTTTATGTCAAAATCAAAGATGAACTAGATAATGTTCATAATCCTAAAAATTGTTTCAAAATAGAAGATGAATTTGTTAATATAGGTTTGAGGACAAAACATTCTCAAAGACAACGACAATGTTATGAATATAAATTAAGTATAATTAATATTAGCTTAGAATATCAATATTATGAACATGTGCATTGTTAAATATGCAACCTTTCAAGGAGTCACCTTGAGCCTANTATATATATATACCTTATCAACACTTGTTATTGAAACTTAAATTATAAGTTGTCTCTATGCTACATTTTATCCCAACCACAAGGAGGATATGAACATCCCACACACTCCAAAATGGGATGTAGCTCAAACTAAAGTGGAAATGTGCTTTGATGATGCAACTTTATTTTATGGTTTTCTTTCTCTATCTATTATGTTTTTTTGAGTATTTTTGTTGCTATTTCAACTTGTACAATAATATACTTGTTAAGTCTTCAAAGGTTGGAATATGATAGTTGGTAATTCATTTAGCCTCGGTTGTTCATATAAACAAGTCCATGCATCTGCACCCCAACCTCCCCTTATGTCGTTAATCCGCGTAGTAATCCATACCTATCATCCCTCTGCCAGTCATCGATGTTCTAAGTTTAGGGTATTTTTGGATTATAGATTATGCTTATTTGTTAGCAATTTCGATATAACTCTATAAATTTTGTATTACAATGTTGTTTGGTTTAACCAGAGTTTTTTCTAATATAAATATCTATCAATTCCTTTGAAAAAATACAATATTTTTTTTGCATATCTTTATAATTCTATTTCCCTCTTAAACGTTTAAGAAGAAAATGTAAAACATAGGTTCAAATTTTGGTGATGTAGAGCGCACTTGCGTGCACGTGTGTGCATGCATATATGTGTGTGTGTGTTGAAAAATGTTAGCCTCTTGGAGGTGGTTTCCCTATGTCATCAAAAGGATTAACAACTATTTGATAGGCCACATTGGTCCAAAAATATGACACTTTAAGAAACATATTGAAAACCATATTTAAAGACAATATATTGTGCATAATTTCAGAGAGAACTAGTCTATCAAGTGTATATGCATCAAATTCAAATTAAATCACATAACTAACATAAAATAAGAACTGTACTCCACAAAGAAGAATATACATTTACCTAATTGATGACCATCTTAACTATTGTTTGCATTCATATGTTGACCTCAACCAGTAAATAGCTCCATTATATACAACAACATTTGGCTGGACAACTCTCCACCCAACCAACACCCAACCAAAGGTTGAGCCCCCCGATCCATCAACATTTAACCCTATGCCATACCAAGTAATCCCTTAACTCTTTTCTATTTTTCAACATTAATCTGAGTTCCACCCTCTCCTCCTCCTTATACTCTGTAATACCCTAGTTGTTAAGCCCCAGACTTATGATATTTCACGTGACTTGTGTTGTTGTGCATTATGGACTTATGATAATTTATAAGGATGTGGACTTATGTTCATTTGCATGATTAATGTGATTAAGGACTTATGATCATTTTTTGGTAATGTGACTTTGGACTTTGGCATTGTTATTAATATTAATGATATTAATGACATCATTGCTATCTTTGAATGTTGTTGCTATTGATTAAATAAACAAGTATCTCAATAAAGGAAACTAAAAGAGTATGGGGGGAAATGGATTCCACAAAGTTAGGGGTAATGGGGACATCCTTGTCACCTTATAACTCGTTTTTGGATTAACTTTGTCCATCCTAGTTCATATTTACACCTTGGTGACATTAATAATGTTGGTCACCCAAACCTTGTATAACAAACCCTATTATTGATATTTATGGACTATGGAGTTAATATTGCATCTTTTTCCCACCCTAGGGGGCCCCTCTTTCCTGAAGCACCCTCCTTGGGAAGAGATTCCCTCACATTTATGTGTTTTTGGTCATTTATGAACCCTTATCCTAGTTTTTAGGAGTTGTAAGCTAATTTCTAGCTTCCAATCTTACACTATGCATTGATGATCCTATTTTTGTGCTTCCATGATATTTATGACCCTATTTGATTCCTTATCTCACCTATTTCTCCCTCAATGTTTTGTAACCCCTCTTATGCATTAGTGTGCCTCCATGTGCTCCTCGTGGCTCCACTCCTTGGTTTTTGGTAACTCCTCCTCATGGTGCTAATTCGGGAAATGGAATCTCCATGATGAAGCTTAAACCTTACCTATCTCTAATTCAAGTTGATCCCATTAGGTTAGAGTTGGCCTCCTTGTACTATAAATTCATATGCCCTCTCCTTATTGAAGCTAATCTTGAGCTTTGAACCACTTGACTTGTGCTATCTAACCATGTTGGGAATGTTGGTACTATTGGGAGTATATTGAGACTTAGAGTTAGTCTAGTTGTTTCCCTTTGCTTCCATTCTATGACTCTACTAGTCTAGGTTCTCGCACAGGAAGCCGGGAAATGGGAATGGTGAGCTAGGTCATGTCCTATAGGCAGTGGAGACGAAGAATAAAGTAGCAGTGGGAAGCATTGTGGTTCTCGGAAGAGGTAGTTCCAAGAGTTGCTAGAAAAAGTGAGCCTATATCCCTGGATTCATGGTCTCATCTTGGGGGTGACATGTTCAAGCAAGGAAGGCTTGACTGTGTATACAGTTGGGGAGAAATTTGTCTTGCTGCAACCAGTTACCCGTATCTTGAGATAGGTATTTCTCATATGATTTTATTTGTGTTTTAGCATATTATTATGATAATTATGTCAAATGGAGGATGAGTTGATTTTATCTATATTCTTGATTATTGTATGTCATAATATGTTTATAGGAAGAATGGACTCTATAGGATTCGAACCCACGATGTTGTTCATTCTTAACTTCTTTCTCTTCTTCAAAAAATTGTATTCATGACTCTATGGTATTGGGAGGGGCGCAACCATATGATCTGGTTCGCTCAACTCTGCTCATTTATGTGTTAGAGGACCTGTTCTATTGTGTCAGAACATAATTTGCAATAAGGATCGCCTTTCATTTCAACGAAAAAGTTTTCCAAATGACCAAGATATGTCTGTTTTGGTCTATTAATTTTCCCGGTTTCAAGTTGAGCACACCAGTTATTAGATTGGAAATGTTCTATGAATGGATCAACACCTATTTGCAGATATGGGTTTGAATAATGTAGTATGAATGTAATATTGCTTGATGGCTAGAGGGAGGAAGCCATACAATCTAAAATATATTAGTTAAAAATGGTTGTAGGGAACAACCATCAGGAGGTGATTTTGTGGGATACGATTATAACCGATGCCGTTTGTTTTGATTTGGTTGTGGTGTGGTTGTAGGTGAAATCCTACATATGTGTATTGATGTGTGATTTTATTACTTTTCATCCTCACCAATAGCACACATGTAACAACACCAAAAATTAACTTAGTTTTCAAAAAACTTTAACAATAATCCTTTTTTTTCTAACAATTGTGGTTTCAGCGTTAATACAAAGTTTAATGCATGAATGGGTTTTAGGACCTTATTCTCACTAAGGATGGTGAATAATATTCCTTAATCACATTTCTTACAATTTTGACCATTGTTAATCAAATAATTAATTATGTGTTGCAATTTTAGTTATAATTCAATCTCTAGAGTTAAAATTTTTAATTATTTGAGTGAATGGTTAGTTAGCCTAATTGTAACTTATTTGTATTCATTGTGCTTAAACTTAACTTAGTCTTAATTTTAACACCTTTTCCATGTTTAATGGTCGGGGAACTACATACTCCCTCTTAACACACACACACACAAGACCAAAACCAACACAAGATGCAAGAAACCTCGTAATGAAGTAAAAAGACTAGATCCCCCTCCTCTTCGTCTTTTCCCCCTTTTTATTTCTTGATTTCCATATTTTATTATATTTCCTAATTTTTGCATGCATGACACACTTATCACTCATGCACCTTACAATTACCATATATGGTACACTAATATCTAATGTTGGATTGTTACATACTCCCCTCTTCAAGAAAAAATGTCTCGAAGTTGTAAACCCATAGCAATAAATACAAATATGTACTCAATCAATCATGTAGATAATAGGTAATATAGACAGTTAGTACTATTGTGAAGATGAGATATTTATATGTGTGGCCATCACATAGAAATATACTACCTGCACTAATACAATCACGATGCGCTAAGTTAAGACATGCTTTGGATAAATTCCCTTGGTGTATAATACGTAATCCTTCAAACAATTATGCATCTTTCTCATTACACACTCAAGCATCAACAAGTCAATACAAAAAAATAAAAGTACACATTTCTGAAACTTTATTCTTCCTTGCTCACCCTCTCTCTGAGAATCATACCATTCGCCAACTCAATAATCCTCCATACCAACTCAGTATGGTCTTGCTCACCATGGCGTGGCGCTTCTATTGTAACTTGTTCGTAGATCATATAGTAGGAATCAAAATTTCCTTGGGAAGTTACCACAATATAGCCACCCTCCCAAATTCTAGTAAATGTGTGGCCTTATTGGAATTTAACTAAAATTTATGCTTCAACGGTATTAAATGACATCTGGTTATTAGTACCCCAATCTCGATATCAATATCATTATACCCCAGACATCTCGAAAGGATAGGCTATACGCACCCCATATGCACCCTTAAGGAACCAACCCTACACATCATAAGTCCTCCTCCGTATGCCTTTCCACTAACAAGATACGTCCAACCATATAATTCTGGTAGAAGAGTTAAGAACCACTAGCATGGAGTTGATTGTTGAGCTTGTCCCCCAACCCCTAAGGTGTTTAAAGCAACCATTCTTATTCATGGTTATGATCCCCCACAAAATTCTGCAATGATTAGCCTCGCTAGGATCTAATACCAAATGCAGCAACCCTAAATGAATATACATATTGATAACCATATTTAAAGACAATTTCTTGTGTAAATTTCAGAGAAAACTAGTCTATCAAATATATATCCATCAATTGCAAATTAAATTAGACAACAATTAGGAAATAAGAGTTGTAATCCACAAAGAGGAATCTCCACTCACATGATCGGTGACCAACTTAACTAATGTTTGCATGCATATGTTTTCCTCAACCAACCACTAACTCCACTATCTGCAACAACATTTGGGAGGAAAACTCTCCATCCAACCAACTCCCAACCAAAGGATGAGTCCCCTGATCCCTCAACATTTAACCCTATGCCAAACCAGGTAATCCCTTAACTCTTTTCTCTTTTTCAACATCAATATGAGTTAAACCCTCTCCTCCTCCTTATATTCCCTCTTAATAGATACACACACAATCCCAAAACCAATGCAACAAGCAAGAAATCCAATAATCGACCAATAAGACTAGAGCCCCCTCCTCTTGGTCTTTTGCCCCTTTTTATTTCTTAATTTCCATATTTTATTCAATTTATTGCTTTTTGCATGCATGAAACACTTGTACTCA
Source organism: Pseudotsuga menziesii (assembly GCA_001517045.1). Taxonomy (NCBI): domain Eukaryota; kingdom Viridiplantae; phylum Streptophyta; class Pinopsida; order Pinales; family Pinaceae; genus Pseudotsuga; species Pseudotsuga menziesii. Next base: position 383,080 of record LPNX010175732.1, on the reverse strand, counting down.
TGCACCTAAATTAATTTATAATGCACATTTCCCTTTTTAATTTTTTTATACGTTTCTTTGACATTTTTACCATTACCATATACCATACACTAATATCTAATGTAGGGTTGTTATAGTTTTGTTAAAAGACAAAGTTGGTGGACATTTAGGACAATCTTCAATCTATAGGGCTCTACAAAAATCTATTGTAGTAATAACCAACTTCCATTGCATAAATAAGTATTGTGCCCTTTGTGAAATTAAGGAGGTTCAATGAGGGTTTGAAAGATGTGAACATGATGTGGCTAAAGAGCTATGTAGTCTTTTGAATTCCACATTTTGGTGGAATTGTTGGTAGCAAGAATGTGATTAAAATTCAAGGTAGAGAATATGACAAGGGACTAGTGTGTAGTGGAAACAACAACTCAACATCTAGATTCTAGGAATAAGAGAAATAGGTAACTACATTCATGAAGATTCATTACAAAAAATATTTGGAGCTCGTGTCACAAATGGGTTCTCTAAAAAATATAATTGAGAGGATATATGCCTACCTTATTCTCCCCTAGAGGTAATCTCATCTCCTCATCTAGATTTTGCGACCTGTTGGGACTCCCTCTCTCTACAGGTTTTATCCCAACCACAAGGAGCATAGGGACATCCAGCACACTTCAAAATTGGGATGTAGCTCAAATTGAAGTGGAAATGTGCTTTGATGATGAAGATTTATTTTCTAGTTCTCTTTCTCTATCTTGTATGTTTTGATGAGTGATTTTGTTGTTATTTCAACTTGTACAACAATATGCTTGCTAAGCCTTCAAAGGTTGGAATATGATAGTCAGGTTTAGGGTATTTTTGGATTATAGATTATGTTTTTTGGTTAGCAAGTTGCCATAAAACTCTATAATTTTTGTATTACAATGTTGTTTGGTTTAACAATAACTATTTCTAATATAAGTATCTATCCATTACTTTGAAAAAATATTATAATTTTTTTTTGCATCTCTTTATAATTGGATTGGCCTCTTCACAGGAAGCATCTAGAAGTGTGAAACGTGATCCAGGCCATTCGTTGATGGTGATCCATATATTTATGAAGGTCACTGGAACGATCCAAATTCATGCGTCATTCATGATCTTTATGGCCTTTTCAAAACCAGGATTAATGTATTGGAATGCTGGACCTATGATGGCCCATTGCTTGATTTATTCTCCAAATCTCTTGGTGTTCCCAAACAACCACGAATTCAAGACTATTGCTCTCTGTGGAGGGACTCACTGCCAATGTTATATTGTCTTAAAGCAATTGTCTTTTTCATTTGTTGAAAAAGTTCGAGCAATGAAGGTATTTTTTTTAATGTTATATTTTGTTAAAGCAATTGTCTTCCTTATTTGCTGAAAGTTGGTGTTGAAAGTTGGTGTACTTAGAGTATCTTACCAAGATTTAGTTAAAAATTAATAAAAAAAACCAAATATTTCAGTAGTTTATTGTAATTTAAAATTGATGAAAAATATATTATTTCAAACTTCAACAATATTGAAAATAGTTTTTATTTTTTTAAGTTGCATTAGTTGTGCTCTTAATTTAAACTAAATAATCTTAATTTTTAAGTGCATGCAATTATTGCTAATTTAGTATAATCGTTTTTAAAGATGAAACTACATTAATTTTAATACAAATGTTTTAATTTTTAATAATTATAATGAAAATAAAACTTATATAACCAAATTTCATCTTCTTTTGCTTTTTTTTCCACTTATTATTCTATATACAAAATTAGAAAAGTTGGTAAACTTGTAAACTAACCACCCATAACTTGATTATTACTTAAGCTTATTGAATTTTAAAATCTGCAAATTTGATAAAATTGTTCAATCTCCTTAAAATCTATGATGAAAGAGTAATTATATACTTCAAACANATATATATATATATTCTAAATTTTAAATGAACACTTATTTATTTTTAAAAACACTATATTTTAACTAGTCAAAACGTTAGTATTAATGAATAATTGTCATCCAAAACATTCTTTTCACATAAATATGTAAATCAATTTATTGTCAACCATCTGTTGGGTGTGGTTAATAATATGGGGTCTTAAATAATGACTTTATGCTATCCAAACCATCAATCCAAGCAACCATGATTCCCTTGCATACATAGATTACTTATCCTTTGCAAAACATACATAGATTACTTGTCCTTTGCAAAATAATCACTGATTTGATAACTATAATAATAATTAATACGCAATCTTTATAATTCTCAAGCATAGACCGGACATAACATCTTTCTCTATATAAATGTGAAGGAATACCTTCACATGTCTATTATTACACACCAATTTATTTTAATTGGGACCCATGCTTATATAAACACCATTCACCACCTTAACCTAATAAGAGTGCAAGGTTACAGATTCTTAAAGGAAAGAAGCAATGTCTTGAAAGTCACGAACTATTCTTACAATCATTAATAAGTATACCTTCATGTCCATACAAACATATGCTTATTGTGTGCAAAGTCTTGCAATTGTATTTAGATGAGGAGATACCAATTTACTAACAAAATTTTCAACTAACATGGTCCATAACCCATTCAATAGGTACAAATAAAGAAATAGGTATTATGTTAGAAAGTTAGAATTGTGGAGCATTATCTTGAGTCAAATTGCAGAAATAAAACATTTAAGAAACAAATGGAAGAAAGAGAAACCAATATACGTGGTTCACATTTACTCCAGTGGCTACGTCCAATAAAACTGTTAATCCTTGTATTAATTAACCAACAAAGAAGGTTACAAAATTTCCGACACAACCTTTGCAATTCATTATTCTTTCCTCAAAGTCTCTTCCACAGAGAACGTTGTTGATCACTCATTAGACTTATTGGAAGGACTTCCTTTTAAAGGTGGTAATTATCTTCTAAAACAATTCAAAATATTTTTGCTTAAGCTATTCCAAGTGAATTTAATAAAAGACTACAAATATGAACTAGGTTAGTTTTGCATCACCTCCTCAAACACCTCTACCATACATGGGTGTTTGGTATAATTATTCTTTCATTTTGCTTTCATATATTATATTCTCCGCTCAATTTATAAAAGGATATTAAACTAAAGTTTAAACTTGATCATAGTTTACACGTACACATATAGGAAAATGATATGCTCCATAAACATCAAACAACTAAATCTAGGATTTTAAGCTCATGAACTTGCTTCAATATACTTGTACTAATTACTATCTGAATAATTTAGTATCTATCTAATCACATAAGGGAGGATCTAAGGAGTCTTTCCCTTGATAAATTTACTTCCTACAAGTATATAAACAATTGTATATAGGGTAACTGTGCATGGATTAGTAGTCATTGATGGGATTTCAAGGGTTGGTGTGTTGGAGCGGCTAGGGTTTGCTAGCATGCAAGACAGGCAGGGTTTGACCGGCCGCAGTCCCGATCTGTAGGCTGTGGGCAACTGAAATGTCAGAGCCCGGTAGGGGTCAGCATGGATTTACTATTGGGTTGTGCTAGACGTGTACAGAATGGTGGATGGGGACTGTTTTGGAAGAGTTGGATGGGTTTCTATTACTTGGCTTGTAAGTTTTTGGGACATTATCTCTCTTCATGTGGTAAAAAACTCTTCAACTGTTAATTTCTTTTTTTACCTGTGGTTTTTTACTGGATTTCCTATCAGTGAGCTATGGTTGATGAAGATCTGGTAGATTACATTTTTGAACACCTAGAGGATGGGATTTTCTGGCATTAGATAGGTGGTTGTTTGTCAGATGAGGTGGAGGATACACCGCATTCTTGCGTGGAGTGATTCTCTGTGGATTTACCCTCATCGGCTATAGGAGAGGGTTTTTCACCATTCGATCTCCTTCTATCCTCGTTGTCGTTGTTTCACCTTCCAGAGGTTTCACCTTGGAAGGAGGCGATGGGGCGGCTCCAGAAGTGGAAGGCTTAGCTCGTGGATGGTTTGCGTTCAATTTCCAAATCCAGGAACACTTGTTGTGGGTACTCGACCAAAATTTGTCCTTGGAACATACTCCTGTGCTACTCAAACGATGGCATCCCCTTTTTTATGCAAGTAGGGAGCAGGTGGGTCTGGTGCCTATCTGGGTAAGACTTCTGGGGTTTTCGCTTCATTACTGGACCGAAGATCATTTCATTAACATCGGTAACCTTCTGGGGACCTTCCAAGAAGTAGATTATTCCTTCAAGGAAACGAAGTTGAAAAGGGTTGCAAGAATAATGGTTAGTCTTAACATCGGGGAAGGCTTAGATGGAGATTTGATGCTGAACTTGGATCTGTATCACATTAAACAAATCTTGGATTATGAGAATGTTCCTTTTCATTGCACAGCATGCCATGCTTATGGGCATCCTGCAGTTAATTGTAGCTTGTCGGTTCGCACTTTAAATGGCTGCAAAAATCATCGTGGGTGTATGAGGATTGGGGTGGAGTGGGGATGCACTAATCCGTAGTCACCACTATCAACACATGTGGAACCAACGAGCGAGGATGTGGATGGTAGCAGTCACGAGGAGGGAATTACGGTGTCGCTTCCTGTGGTAGAGGCGGTTAGAAATGTGGGTGATCCTTTCTTGACTGGGGCTCCTCTTTCAGGTACCTCTTGTTTTACGCTTAACCTGTCTATCAATTTATTTACAAATCATTTGAATGTGTTTGGGCTTGAATGGATGGAAGGGTTAAAAAATATGAATTTGACTACTCAACCATTAGAGTTTTCTTCACCCAACTCTGCTACATTACGAGGGGACCCCCCTCAGGTCTCGATCACGGAACCGATTGAGGATGAGGTTCTATCCCCTTGTTCTCCACCTGATTCAAATGATTCGGGTTATTTTCTTTGGTCTTGCACCAAGGTGGATTCGAGAGTTTTGGGGAAAGCCACTACTCAGCCCCCCGGGGGTAGGGGAAGGAAATATTTCATTGCTAAGGCATAGTCCAAAGCAAGAAAGGATTTGTTGGATGGAAAACAACAATCTATTGAAAGGGTGCTTAGAGCGGTGCATGCCCAGAAGAAGGGCCATAGATGAAGCTTATGTCTCTAAATTACCGGGGTCTTGTTGGTCCCCAGAAAAGATCATCACTCAGGAGGGTTGTTGATGTAGAACACCCTAATGTACTTTTGCTTCAATAAAATTTGGGGGTAGGAGATGTGGTTAAATGTAGGTTGGAAAGTTGGTTTAATGGCTGGAATTTTGAGACTCTGGATGTTAGAGGTCGCTCAGGAGGACTGGTTATTGGATGGAATGTTAGAAATATTAAGGTCCTAAACATTTGGGGTAGGGATTCGGTTGTGGGCATGAATTTTAAGGCTCTGGAACATGTGGATACTTTTACTATTTTTAATGTCTATGGATCATATCTGAATAGGATCCCCTTCTGGGATAACCTATTTAACAACTCACTTTTGAGGGGTGATTTGGTGATTATTGGTGGAGACTTAAATTTTTCTCTGGGGCAGGTTGAGGTTTGGGGGCCTCATGCTCATGCCAATTTGTTGATGGATTATTTCACTCAGAAACTAGTTGAAAGGAACTGGTTGGATATTGAACCCATCAAGATCAAACCTACCTAGAAAAAGGACATATGCGGGGACGGGAGAGTGGCCAAGAGACTGGATCGTTTTCTGGTGACAGAAAAGGTAGTGGATAGCCATCATTTTATTAGACAATGGATGGGGTGTGGAGATTATTCTGATCACTCTCCATTTTTCTGGAATTTAAGAATGGTCCCATTAAACCACCTTGTCCCTTGAAATTCAACAATACTTGGTTGAAAGACGAGACTTTCCTATCTTTGATATCCAGCAAATGGATTCCTTTTGATCCTGACAACAGGAGTACTGTTGCATTTCAGTTTGCATCGAATTTTTGAAATTTAAAGGATGATATTAAGGACTGGTATGTGGACAAGAGAAGAAGGGAGGACAGTGAACTGGAGCTTATTGAAAAGGAACTCTCTGATATCCTTGACAAGGAAGGGGTGGGATTATGAATTAGTTGGACAAAGACTTGTTGATCAGATTGGAAGGGAGAAGAAATATACTGCTATTGGAAAGGGAAGAGACGTGGATATTGAAGAGCAGGGAGATTTGGTTGGATTGTGGGGATGACAACACTAAATTTTTTCATTCTTATGCCAGAGGGAGAAAAGCAGCAAATACTGTTTGGAGCTTACTAGATGAACATGGAACAAAACATGACACTTTTGATGGAATGGCAAGTACTAGGGTGGAGCATTTCAAGTAGTTGTTTAAAGAACCTACTTAGACATCTTTAACCAAAGTCATTCGTATTGCTCATGTTTTCCCTCGTTTTGTGGGTGAGGATGATAATTTATCTTTTATGGAGGATGTCACTGAAGGATAACTAAAGGAAGTCCTTCAAATTTTTCAGAAGGATAAGAGCCTAGGCCCTGATGGATGGACAATCGAATTATTCCTGGAACTTTTTGAAATCTTGGGAGGAGATTTATTGCAGGTGGTGGAGGACACTAGAATCACTAGAAGGATTCGGGCCAGTTTCAATTCGACTTATGTATCTCTCATTCCAAAAGTTGACAATCATGTCTCGCTGAATGATTTTAGACCCATTTCACTCTGCAATTGCATCTACAAAGTGGTATGTAAGATGATTGCGAAAAAACTCAAGGGAATTTTGTTTGAACACATCACTGAAGAGAAATTTGGGTTCTTGGAAGGGAGACAGATCCACGAAACCATTGGGGTAGCTCAGGAAGGTCTCCACAGCATGAAAATAAAAATTATCAAGCGGGATATCCTAAAAATAGATCTCTCCAAGGCCTATGAAAAAGTAAGATGGCTTTGCTTACGTATGTTGCTAACACACCTTGGGTTTGGAATTGCTTTTATTAGGTGGATTATGAGTTGCATCACAACTGTGTCATTTTTTATCCTGATCAATGGTGCTGCATCCCCCTTTTTTCATGCTAAAAGAGGGCTGAGCTAGGGATTCCCTCTTCCCCCGCTTATGTTTTTGTTAGTGGATGAAGGTTTGAGTAGGAATCTAAGGGAGGCTAAAATATGGGAACTTTAAAAGGTATTCGGATCTCTCAGCAGCTGCAGTTGACACATGTTATGTTTGTGGATGACGTCCTTATCTTCTATTTGGGATTAGCCAGAGATTTAAATACCCTTTCAGATATTTTGGAGTTATTTTCTAAAGCTACTGGGATGGAAATAAACTATGGGAAATCTACTTTGTCCACTCACATGTTGAGCAATGAGGAGATAGAGGTTTACTCTAAGATTTTTCCTTACATGCTGGGTGGATTGGATGGAGGACTGAAATACCTAGGGTTTTATCTAAAACCTAATGATTATCAAAAACAAGACTGGAAATGGTTGTTGGACAAGATGGAAAAATGGTTAAAACTCTGGAGCCATAAATGGTTGTTTAGGGCTGGCAGACTGGTGTTGGTTAAAGCAGTCCTAGAAGCAATTCCAGTCTACTGGATGTCACTGGCATCGATTCCTAAAGGCATATTGAAAGTGGATCGAAAAACCTATTTTTAGTTTTCTGTGGAGTGGTAAACAGGAGGTGCATGTGACTCCATGGGTTCAATAGGAGAGGATTATTATCTCGAAAGGTTTGGGAGGTTGGGGCCTCAAAAATTTCCTTTTTTTCTCTAACTCTCTGGCAGCCAAGGGGGGATGGAGACTCTTAAAGACTGAAAGCTTGTGTACACATGTTATGTTACAGAAGTATATTTCCCTTGTTTCTATGGAAGACTGGATTCAGATTCCGGTGAAGACGCATGCTAGTGGATCATTTATTTGGAAGGTTGTGGTTATGTCTATTGATGTGATTGAATCTAGTCTTGCATGGTGCGTGGGGAATAGGAGGAAATTAAGGGTTAGTGAGGAACCATGGGTTGGATGCACTCAGCAACATCGACTGCTTGATCACACGATGGTGGTGCTGAGACAGAAAGGTATTGTTTACCTCTCCCAATTATCTGCACCTTTACAGCAGAACCAGTGGGACCAAAACTGGAAATCAACAAGGGAATTGGATCTACCTGATCCAATGGAAAGGGATATGGAACTTTTTATTGGTGCTCTGGTCTAGGAAAATATTAAGCTTTGGGATAGGGAGTATTTTCTCATTTGGGATGTGGATTCGAGTGGGAGATATACTCCAAAGGCAGGGTATGTACAACTCTGTGCTGCTAGTTTTCATAGGGTTGTTGTTTGGTGGTAGAAGTCACTATGGAAAATCAAAATCCCACCTAAAACCAGACTTTTTATGTGGTGTGTTATGGAAAATAGGACACCTACCTGGGATAATTTGCAGAAAAGGTGTCTCTAGGGTCCTGGTTGGTGTACTCTTTGTAAGGTTGCATCTGAGTCTATGATCATCTCTTCTTACATTTTATGTTTATTAAAGAGGTGTGGAAATAATTCTCTAAGGTCTTGGGAACCCCTTGCACTTGGGATGGACTTTCGATTCTACAGTCCTGGGAGAACTGGAGAAGGACAAAATCTCAAGAATCGATGACAACACTTCCTTTATTGGTAATTTGGGGGGTTTGGCTAGCTAGAAATAACTTAATTTTTGTTGATAAAGGTTGCACTCCAGAAATCACAGTTAGCGTAGCATGTGATATACTATTTTCCTTTCCACAACCCATTAGGGTCACTAGACAGAGGGACATTTTGGAGCTAGAGATTGACAAAACGGTGTCGAGGGGTTTTTTTTATGGGGCAGCGTAAGATAATCTATGTTAGGGAGAAGCTATTCTTTTCTTTTCAGAATCTCACTCCTTTGAATTAATGGTTGGTCCAAGGGAAGGTAGTAACAATTATGTTGAGCTACTCAGCTTGAAACTTCTTCTCATTTTTGCAGCAGAGAAAGGGTGTAGAACTCTAAATGTATGTGGAGACTCGATGAATGTGATTAACTGGATCAAGGGGATCCAACTTTGCAAAAATCTAATACTTGGCGACATTTTATCTTCCATAAAAGCAGTTTTAGACACTTATGCCTCTTTTTCATGCATACATGTCTACAGGGAAAATAACAGGGAGGCAGACAAAGCCTCGAAGGAGGGGATATGGTTGGCCTTGGGCCAGTGGAAGATTCAAGAAATGATAGAGGATTCTAAACATGAATATTACCACAGACCCTTTACAGAAGGAGTTGCTCATCAATAATATGTCTATTGAACACACTTTTTATTCCTAAATATATGGTTTTTCTAAACTCGTTGGGACTGCCACATTTTTTATTATGCACTCATGGGACTGTCAGTGGACAATTTTCAGCATTTTTTTGGTCTGATGGTTTCATACTTCAGTGCCCTCTTCAGTACCGGTACTGTTTAGAAATGAACATTGGAGGCACTTGTCAAGTGAACATATTTTGGCAGAAAGCTATATTTTTAAATTTTCTGTATGTGGAGATCTATAGTGGACTTTCAGGGACTGTTCTTTTGTCTCTTTTTGACCTTTCTGGTTCCTATCTGAATACAAAAATATGTGTATCTACCAAATGTAATTTAGTTCTCGAAAGATGATATAAAATTATGTTTTTTTCCAGGGAAAAAAAATAAACAATTGTATATAATAATATAACATTAAATTTCCTTCTGTTCATCTTTTACTCATTATCATTATGATCATTTAAACCTATTTTAGACGTGAGTTAAAAGGATATTATTCTCATATCATAATATGACTCGAAGAATTGAATAAATATATTTATATAATAAATACATATATACATACACACACACACATACACACACACACATATATATATATATATATATTAATGACAATACATTATTTACATTATCATCAGTAAAGATTAAACAATTTTATTGTATATGTTAATTAGTAAACATTATCTAGCGAGACCTCTCAAAGGTATTTATTACTTACATTCAGTTAAAAGAGAAAATCTGTAGATAAAATAAAAGGTTAAGTTTTTCAACTGGAAGGACAAGTTTGCATGAATAGTCACCCAAAGGAGTCGCCTTCCTCAATATTGTCATAATTGTATCTATATAAGAGTGAAAGATAACGCACTATTCTGCAACTGAACACTATTTTTATCAATATATTTACCAAGAATAGAAATCTCCTACTCTAATATCTCATATACTAAGTTAAACAATGTGGGCCTCGCCTACTCTTGGTAAGAAAAAAATCACATAAAACTTNTATATATATATATATATATATATATATATATATATATATATAAACCTTAATTAATACATCCACTTTATGTATAATAAAACAAAGAATATAGGTATGCCAAGCAAAGGCCCTACGATTGGGCTCTTCTTCCATAAAGACAACTTGTAGTATTTACCCATAAAACATAAACAAACATACTTGCCTCATACACTTGTTTTGCAGAGAAAGTTGAATTTGTGCCAACCCATAGAGCCAGATATTTTACGCGTGGTACAAAGGGCAGTTATCTTTCACTCTTCTGGGTAATCGATGCAATTTATGTGTCCAACCGGTTCATCTTTTGGTGGGATTGAAGCTACGGTAATTCACACATATGCACTAGTAACTTTTTTATTGTTCAATACCCGATTGGGTTGTGGAAGTTGGAATCAATTAAAGATATGTAATCTCCTTAGTTTTCAAATCGAATCCCAATAGAGGAGTATTAAGTGCATTCCAGAAGCATATGCTAAGTATTGTTGGACTTGTATGGTTCTATCTTGGGAAAGAAGTTGAAGAGCAGAGTCGCCTCCCTCCTTGAAAGAAATAAAATGGAGACCTTAACCGAATACCAACCCTCCGTGTAACTAACTTAATTTCTCCCTCCAAAATGGATCTCCCACTTTACAAAAGTCGAGCGTGACTCAATGTGGACTCACAACCCTAAGTGCTTCTCAAGTTAAGAAAAACAATAATTCCCTTTAGGATGTAATTCATAAGTGTACATATACTTTTATACTTTTATATAGAGATAGTTATTAATAATGGTCATATTCAAGAGATATTACATCCTCCCCCACTTAAAGGTATATTGTTCTCGGTGTTGGTATATTTTAAGCTTTGGTCTTCAACACACATTTACCCCTTTAATATTGAGCTTCATTGGTCTTTTCTTTGGATTATCTTTAACGATTTTGTCTTCCATAACATATGATTTACACATGCAATTCCAGATCCTTCCAAATGTTCCAGTATACAAAACATATGTATATATAATTATTGAAATTTTAAAAGGAAGTACAAGTATTAATTTCCTTTGAACCTATTTGTGTTATATTTTATAACAACCTTTTAAAATTTATCTTTAGTTTGGTACATTTCCTCAATTACCTTTAATCATTCAATTTTGCTTTGCAACATAAATAATCATATGAAATTAACATAACCTATGCATAATCAAAATTTTCTCAGATATTCAGAAACATATACTAGTTAAAAGTATTACTAATGTATATAGCAACAATCATTTTATCACATTAATCACACAAAGATTCACCGCATATATAACTTTGCAGCCAATTCTTAATCATATCATGATGCATAAAATACCAAAAATAACATTCACACATATGCCTTGTATGGCATTGATGTTCCAAGTATTTGTTGGCTGAAAACTTCTTCCAAAATTATGGCATGCATATATACATGAGGGTCACCTTCTCACGGAACCTACTAGTTCACGTGCAAGCCTCCCCAACCTATACATACATACATACATACATACATACATACATACATACATACATATATATATATATATATATATATATATATATATGAATGATACAAGGATGATACCCTTCATCAAATTTGATAGCTCTCAAGCCTGCGTATCTCCTGCATAAATCCTGGAATCTCTCGAGGCTTGGAATCCCACATATATCTGAGCCTGAAAGCTCAACATCACACAGGATGTCACTGCAGAACCTAACACCTCACTTGGGTGATCCATGGAAGTTCTGCTTCAGAGCCTAATACCTCCTCTGGGTGCTCACTGACAGCTCTTTTCCTATGACTTTAATATCATAGAGCACTCAACAAAGCCTAACACCTCACAAAGGGTTTTCACTGGTAGCTTTGTACTAATTTACCATAAATTTTAGAGCCTAACACCTCTCCAGGTTGCTCCATAGAAGCTCTGCTCAATTCATAATTAATTAGTTTTTTTTTATTAACTTACTATGAGATTTTCCAAACTTATGAATTTTAGGTGTTCCAAAGACAACATGCCCAACACCAAACTTAGTTTTCTCTTGCTTAATCATATATTGAATATCAAATTTTCTTCTCCCTTTTCATAAGTTGGTTAATCATGTATATTTTTTTTAAGAGGATCTATTTAGTGTAGAAAATTTGTATTAGAAGTTAGAGCCTTATAACCTAGGGCGTCCCCCGTATTTAGCTCAAAAGTTTCATAACTCTTTATCTAATTAGTCTTTAGTTGCATTTCTTTTTGTTTTATTACAGGTTTCAAATATTCATATTTAGTTCTTCCATTATTCTCTTATTGGATCTGCTATAATTCATTACTTGTAATAATCTCAAGACATTGTCAGTCATAATGACAAATATTTAATACTTTTTCAGAAAGAAATATTGAATACATGAAAGATCATTATCATCACTCAATGCTCCAGATCCTACTAGCTTCACATCAAATCAATCTTTTAATAATCTGAACATTCTCAATGTTCCCGATCCCAATGCTCATCACCATATCAACTTGTTGATTTAGAGTTTACCCACTCAACATCAAGACATTTTAATCTAAGTATTCCAATACTAATTAACATCATTACACATCCAAAAAATTTAAACAACCCATTATCATTTTGCATAACTTGATACTTCTAGATTCTATGCATGTAAAAACCATGTCCAAATTTATATGAATCACTTGTCTCATCACAAGTATGCCACATACACAATTGATTATTCTAAAAATGCTACAGTTACCATGCTTAAATACTTCAATATAAATTTTCAAAACTTCTTACACAGTATATTCTCGGCATATCAAGTTATCTAAACTATGTTTTGCCATAAATGCAATTGTTTTATCAAATGAAACATTTTACTAACCTTTCATAGTAATCAAGGAATTCATTTGCATTCTAGATGTTACCTTTTTTCATCGTATAATTAACCTCTTTCTTTCGATTATCTCATGGGTCCCCATTTGGCAGTGCTTCTTGCAACCTTGAGTACTTGCATACTTACTCACAATTTCTTTCCAGAAATTATTTTCATCATAAACTTATAAACCAATTTATAAAATATGATAACAAAATATTATTTTGTATAATTTTAATCATTTTACTTTGTCAACAATTTAATCATAACTACGATTGCATGTACTATTCACTAACCTGCACCTTAAGTAACACTCGTATCTTACCTCTATAAACTTACATTTACATTAGCATTTTCCATTATCTTCGCTCTAGTTTGGGCAAAGCTTCTTGTTAACAAATGTACATGTACATTACAGTAACAATTTTTTGCAAAGGTTACTCACATTAAGTTCTCCTTTGTCATCGTAATTTTAAACCAATGTAAAAATTACATATCAACAACTTTCTTCCTTGATGCATTCAAACACCAATATTTTACAAAATGCACAATCTAGATGTAACAATATCATCTTTATGCACAATCCTTGTGCAAATATCATAATCTACATGAAGTCAAGACTATGTCCTTATATTCGAACTTGTCATGGCGACATTTCGATATTAGTTACTTTTACTTGCATATATTACTCATTATACTTCTCTTTCAATACGCTAATAATAACATTTACCTTACTTTTCGTAAGCTTGAATACCTATGAAATTGTTTAAGCAATTACTATTTTAACTACATCATGTATCCATTAGTCATTTATCATAGATAAACTCACTATGCACTGAGCACTTCTAGCAAAATTTTCAACGAGTTAGATATAAACTTGCACGTTATGCATCATTATGCATGTAAAATAGCCTAAGCGTGTCCTTACCTACGCAAATTAAAGATACTATTAGCATGGTAATGTATTCATTTTCTCATTCACAAATATTTACAATAAAAAATTTCACCTTGTCGGCCTTTAGATAAAACTTCACTCTTCATGCATTTACTTTTGCATTTCAGTTCTATATAAAACTGCTTATACGCATTCCAACACATGGTTCTAAGCAACCAAGTTATGTAATTTGACAATCATAACATTGAACAATGGCCTTTATATAGCATGCATGCTAATAAAATAACACAAAATATCGTATTCAAATGACAAAGTTCACAACATACATGTATGCAAATGAGTCCATTAGGTCCGAGTGTTGCAAACCTACTCTAATACCATTTGTAACATGCCCAATTTCCACATGATGATTTTAGGGAAATGGGGTAAAACTTTATTTTTAAAAACACTTCATTTTAACCAGTCAAAATGTTAGTATTAATGAATAATTGTCATCATAAGGAGGATACATTCTTTTAACATGAATATGTAAACCAATTTATTGTCAACCATCTCTTTGTTCCAATGGGTGTGGTTAATAATATGGGATCTTAAATAATTACTTTATGTTATCCAAACCATCAATCCGAGCAACCATGATTCCCTTGCATAAATATATTACTTATCATTTGCAAAATAATCATGTATTTGATAACTATAATAATAATTAATATGCAATCTTTATAATTCTCAAGCATAGACCCAATATAATATCTTTCTCTATATAAATGTGAAGGAATACCTTCACATGTCTATTATTACACACCAATTTATTTTAATTGGGACCCATGCTTATATAAACACCACTCACCACCTTAACCTAATAAGAGTGCAAGCTTACATATTCTTAAAGGAAAGCTTAACATCTTGAAAGTCATGAACTATTCTTATAATCATTAATAAGTATACCTTCATGTCCATACAAACATATGCTTCTTGTGTGCAAAGTATCGCAATTATATTTAGATGAGGAGGCTACCAATTTACTAACAAAAATTTCAACTAACATGGTCCATAACCCATTCAATAGGTACAAATAAATAAATAGGTATTTGGTTAGAAAGTTAGAATTGTGAAGCATTATCTTGAGTCAAATTGCAGAAATAAAACATTTAAGAAACAAATGGAAGAAAGATACACCAATATACGTGGTTCACCCCTACTCCAAGGGCTACGTCCACCAAAACTGTTAATCCTTCTATTAATTAACCAACAAAGAAGGATACAAAATTTGCAACACAACCATTGCAATTCATTGGTCTTTCCTCGAAGTCTCTTCGACAGAGAACGTTGTCGATCACTCATTAGCCTTATTGCAAGGACTTCCTTTTAAAGGTGGTAACTATCATCTAAAGTAATTCAAAATATTTTTGCTTAAGCTATTCCAAGTGAATATAATAAAATACTACAAATATGAACTAGGTTATTTTTCCATCACCTTTTCAAACACCTCTACCCTACATGGGTGTTTGGTATAATTCTTCTTTCATCTTGCTTTCATAGATTATATTTGTTATAGCGGATTTCACCACACTAGGTGAATCACACATTGTATGTCCTTCCCCTGTCCCGCTGCAGACTCATTAGCCCCTATGGACCACTTTTTGTCTTTTGATGTATCATTGACCATCCCTAAAAACATTAGAAAAATGATATACGCGGCATTTTACCCGATAACCACGTACATACGCGGATATTCCCTCTATAGTCGCATACATCAGGATGTGTGCATAATCCAAAATGCTTTGGAGCGTTCCTTGACTTGGATCCAATTAATATGACTCCTGACCTTCCATATGCCTTGAGATCGCACGGATTCGACCTTTCAGTATCACTTTGAAAAGCTATATAAGGAACCCTTGAGACATTGAAAGCATAAGAGAGAATTGAGAGTACCGAAACTATAGTCCATTGTTGCCAGAACTTATGCTTGAGCCTGCATCCCTTTGTCCCTTGGAGCACTATTGTGTTCTTCCCAAGCTTGCCTTTTGCTAGTAAGCTTGCTATCGAAGTGATGGAGGCCCAAGTGGGGGATTCAGTTTCTCCGGTTCCCAGACGTGCCGTCAGAGGTTGTCACTTGTAATCTCTGATTCATATTAATAGAAATATCTTTTCCTGTCCAGTAATGTGTATTTGAATGAATATTGTATCCTTTGGAATATGTCAAATGCTTTTACATTATTGATTATATATGCTAGAATAGATCTAACACCATGAAATATAGTATGCTTGTATTGTTTACTTGTTGTTGAGGACGTGCTATAACAATTCAAGCTGAAGATTGGAAAGCTCAACGGGGATCTACTTCAACCGTCCGGAATAAGGTACGAGGTTCGATCCTTTAGTGTTAGATGTTTTTATTTCTATTGCATATTGGGAAAGATTGATTTCTGGAGTCTAGCTGTCTGTTGTGGTAGTACCCCAAGCCATAGGAATTTCTCTCCGTAACAGAATTGGCGACTCCGCTGGGGAGTTCCTAGTAATTGTCCTTTGGGGGTAGATTTCTTGGCATTCAATGTATTTGAATTTCTCTCTCTCTCTTGTTTCTGTGTCGGGTATGGGGGCATGTATGCCTGGTAGAGCCTAATTGGTGTGAATTTAGTCTCAGCCTGTCTGTTTTCCTTGAATTTGTGCATCTTTTTCTTCCTGTACGCGGGTTTGTCACTTACAGTCGCGTATACACGTGGTTTCCCCTGGGATTGTCGCGTATACACGTGGGTTCACTGTGCACAGTTGCGTATACCCTAGTTTTTACCTTTTTTGTGGAAGATATTGGATTGCTGGGTGAATTCTGTTAGTTGCTGAGTCTCCTTTGGCACTGCCTAAGTCTATTAATACCTCTATTTCTGACCAGAAAT
>LPNX010175732.1:315026-345520 GCA_001517045.1 Pseudotsuga menziesii | reverse complement strand
CTTTCGAGAAATGATTTGTCTTATTAGTATGTTAATATATTTAATAATCATTATTAAATATAATGGTGATAAATATTTTTTTGTGAGTCTGCATTGTATTAAACTACTGAAGCAAAGGTTAATCCAAAATTACATCATTGACATAGTTTTGGGGTGGTCTGAAAAGCCACCACCCCAACCAGTCGATATTATGAACGTGTCTTTCAAAATTATGGCACAAAATCCCATTAAACAATGGGGGGCAAATACTAGACTCAAAATTCATACCGATATTGTTCAAAGACAACTTATACAGTTACCTTAAAAGAAAATAAAAACAAAGAAACTGAGCAGAGCAGGAAAAACCATGGGTGGGCCAAGCCAACTTTTGGATCTTCAACAACACCAAGCTAAGGGGAATAATTATCCTCTATGATGGGGAATCCCCCCTAATAATCATCATCATCCTTATTGTCTAGCTGCTTAACAGAAAGAGGAAAATATTTAAGGACAAGTACCTCTGTATCCCAGACACGCTTGTTACTCAACGGTGTGATGGTGGAAAGCATTAGAAATGGTGCATTCATCATTGCGGCCATTTTCAGAACCAAGCTCCTATACAGAGATGTTGATAGTGCCCTCATCACAGTGTCGCTTCCTCCTTAAGCATTTCCTATCGTGCAAATCCCCATTGCTAAACATTTCTAGGATGAAGTCGCACCCAGCCAGTTGAGTTGGGTGTCTAGCTCAATCAGTTTAGTCTTTGCAGAGAGCACTGAGTTACGAGTATAATTACAATTGTTGACCATTTCTTCCATTAAAGAACCCATTATGTTTTTGATGAGCCAGTAATGGTTGATATGGCAACCCCAATGTCTCTATCCAAATGCTCGGTGACCAAATGTGCCTCCCAATCATCAATCAAAGTTTGCACTGGCATAGAGACACCAGTTTCATAACCCTCTTCCAACCTCGAACTCATGCCACGTTGTGCACGCCAACGACCACTGCTACCACGACAAGTGATACCTCGTTGACAAGACATGGTGAGCAGATGTTTCAACTTCACGTTTATGTCATTACTAACCAGCGCCCTCTGAATTAATTGTTGGTGCAAGTGAAAAATAGGATGCAAGGAAAACCAATTGTAAAGACCAGAAACAAGCTTGGGAGAATGCTTGCTGATAGACAGAGCTGAAGGCCTAGGATGTTGATGCGGTTAAAGACTGGACATAGCATAAAACCAATTGGACAAACCAAAGCCGAGTTGGGGGGAATCATTGCAAGTGAGACACAGGAGAAAAATAATAAACCAAGGAGCCTCACGTTCAAGAACCTTAAGCCTGTCGTCGACACGAGTAATCCCAGAAGCCATTGAAGGGGAATTAAAGTCAGGATGGCTCTTTCAACTCCCAACGTAGCTGTGAAATGGATCTTCCATCCCTTGATAAGACCAAATGCACTTCGCTCTACAGAGGAAGTAACTTCTACACCCTTCCTTCATCACCAGCCAGAGTGACGGCCTCCTCTCCATGAATGTGTATTAATGTTCGCTTGGGGGAGGGATAACAAGGGCCCAAAATGCAGGGTGCCATGTTGTTGTCCTGAAACTAGAGGCGCTCAGTGTCTTCAACTAGACATGTGGCACCCGCATCCGAGTATAATGGTGATAAATATTATTAAATATAATAATATAAATATTTTTAAAAATGTTACTATTATATATAGAGAGAAAAATTAATAACATTTTTATTATAGATAATGTTAATATATTTTTTATTACAAATAATTACAATAATAATATTAATATGTATAATATATATTTTAAAATAAACACACTTTTACTAATGTATTAAATATTGATCATATATAATAATTGTTATTATTAAAATGATAGTTGTTAACAAACTAATACATAAATTGGTGATACACTCAGAAGGAATTGCTGCGTAGGAAACCAGCAAGGGCCAAGGCCTGCACGTGACCAGTGTAGGTAGCCCTTGAGACTTGGCTTGATCCTCTTAGCTGGCATCATGGACTCTTGAACTCCAGATCCATCGATGAAAGATCCACGTTCTAAGTTGGATCAATATTTCCAGGCATTGGCGGCCTCCATTCTGAACCCTCCCATGACAAAACCTCCAACCTCAAACTTTGTGAAGCGAGTAGCAGTACCAAAAGTCCAAATCATGTTGGAAACTTCATGAATGAAAGCTTTGGCTCTGAGCGAGCGAGGATTAATATGGCAATTCTCTGGGATATGGCCATCGGTGAAATCCATGGAGAGTTGGATCTCTAAAAACTAGATGCCTCTCATCAACGGGGGTTTGCAATATTGTTTCTATGGTAAAGTCTTTTATACATTTTTGTTCAAAAATAAGGAAGACAGAGATCATATTTTCCAAAGTGGACCATACTTCATGGGCCCCCAAGGGTTATACCTCACTTGATGGACCCTATACTTTGATCCAGAAAAGGATGTCCCCTCAGCAGTTTCGGGCTGGGTCCATTTACCTCATCTACCTCTCCACTACTGGAATGATGAAGCCCTTCAATCGATCGAGAACTCTCTAGGCAGATACATAGACAAAGCCGAACCAAAAGGACCTCTATTCGCTTGTGCTAGGATCTGTGTAGAGGTAGATCTAAAGAAAGGACTGCCAGAAGGAGTTGATATACTCATGGATGGATGGGAATTCTATCAGAAGGTAGATTATGAATAACTACCATTCAAATGCAGGAAAGTCCACGAATACAGACATTCGTAAAAAACTTCCCTAAATCTCCTCAGGAAGAAGGGGAAAAAAATTCGGAAGAAGGATGGCACCAAGAAAAAAGAGGAAAAAATACAAACCTTACCTCCAATGGTAACTCTGGAAAAGGGAAAGAAAAAACCCAGGAGCAACCTACAAAAATCAAAGGACCTCTCATCAATAATCCATTTGATGCCGTCCAAGTTGAAGAAGGGGAAATTCCCAATCTAGAAAACAATAACAGGGAAGACATAATAGAAAGCAGTAGCACTCAAACCTTGGAAACAGTCTCCCCAATAGTGGTAGAAGAGGTCTCAAAAAAGGAGCCTAATAGATCCGTCTCCCCAGGAGGAAATTGGGTAGATATGGTGGCAGAAGAAGAAGAGAACGCTGGGAAATCAAAAGAAGAGGAGACCTTGGGGAAAGATGAGGAAAGATCACTCTCCACTGGAGGAAAATGGGCAAAAATGGTCAAGCATAGTTGGATCAATCCAAAGCATGCATCCCCAGGACAATCAACATCTCAAGAATCACAGGAAACAATAGGGAAAGGGCCATCCCAAGCCACGAGAGGAAGAAGATCTCAAAGGAATAGCATGAACAAGAGGCAGAAAGAGAGATAGAACTAGGAAGACAACTCAGCATAGAAGAAACTGGGCTGCTGCAGAATGCTAAATCCTCTGGAGTCAAAGATTTCAGACCTCGAGCAGTATCTCATTCATTCAAGAAATAATGAATCTAGTCTCTTAGAATTGCAGAGGTCTGGGAGGATCAATCAAGGTAGAAACTCTGAAAAATATTATAAACACTAAAAAACCAGACATTTTGCTCATCCAGGAGACTAAGATGCCAGAAGATGAGATTTTGAGAAGATCATCCCTCTTCTGTAAATACAGTGTCAGGAAAGCTATCAATTCTAGAGGGTCTTCAAGAGGAATAACAACCTTCTGCAAAGTAGACAAATTCAACATCAAATCAACAAAAGAAAATACCCATTGGCTCTTAGTAGAAGTGCAAAACAAAAGCAATCAGGAAATGATTTCCATTTGCAATGTATATGGACCAACCCACTATAGAGAAAAAATGGACTTATGGGACTCTTTACTATCCCTAAGAGTGGATCTATAGGGGAAAGTTGTCATCATTATCAGAGAATTCAACACAACAAAATCGAGCTCAAAAAAAAGAGGAGGTTTGATCGTCAGAGATCCCTTTGGTGAAAAACTTGAAGATTTGGTGGTAGAGCTTGATCTACTATACCCCATGCCCAAAAATGGGAGATTCGCCTGAAGCAACAAGCGATCCAGTCCAGGGCACATTGCAGCAAGACTAGACCTTTTCCTAGTAAGTACCTCCTTCCTGCAAAGGATTTTGTTCCTATTTCTCACATCATTTCTTCAACCACCTCATACCATAAACCCATCCCCCTCTCCTTCTCCACTCCTTCTAACCTGGGGCCTATTCCCTTCAGGTTCAACCCTCTATGGTTGAACAATGCCAAAACCTTGGAACTTATTCATACATCCTGGAATCAATCCTTTTTTGAATCCTGCAGCGATATATGGGAGTCTAAGCTTCAGGTTGTCCGCTCTTCCTTGAAAAAATGGGCAGCTACCTCCTATTCAGAACCTGCCAAATTAAAAATAAGCCTTCAAATAGACTTGACTACCCTTCACTCCAAAATGGATAAAGAGGAGATCACACATGAAATCTTATCTAATGAGAAGACCCTAAATAGTGAAATCCTCAAAGCTTCCAGACATGAAGAAGAATCTCTAAGAATTATATCTCGTTAACTTTGGCTAAAGGGAGGGGATAAAAATACCAACTACTTTCATAAACAAACCAATATTAGAATGAGCTACAACTTCATCAATAAACTAAAAGACAGCAATAATCAAACCATCTCTGGGCAAGACAACATCAATAATTTGGCTCAGCAACATTTCAAACAGCTTTATTCAGACAGTGGTGAGAGGCACCCTTTCTCCCAAGTGGATCTTCTTTCAGGAATTCATCCCAATGTCTCTGAAGAAGAGAATATGAGCTGGAAAAACCCATATCTGAAAATGAGATCATCGAAGCAATTTGGAACCTTCATCCTGACAAATCCTAAGGACCTGATGGTTTCACTATAAATTTCTATCGAGCTGCTTGGGACATCATCAAAGAAGATCTAAAGAAAATGTTAAACTGGACTAGAAAAAAAGAGAAAGTTGGAGGAGCCACCAACTCCACCTCCTTGGCTTTGATCCCAAAAGAAAAAAAACCTCTCTCTATTGAAAGGTTCCATCCAATCTCACTGTGCAACACCTCTTACAAAATTCTCGAGAAAGTCCTTACTGCAAGAATGAAAAAAATCATAGCAAAGATTATTTCAGAAACACAGGGAGGTTTCATTGTTGGAAGGAAGATCATGGACAACATAATCATAGTCCAAGAGGCCATCCACTTAAGCATAGAGCATAAGCAGTAAGGAATGGCCATCAAGCTAGACATGGAAAATGCTTTCAACAGGGTTAATTATTTTTTGTTGTTTGAGATCATGCTCAAAATGAGATTCTCAAAAAATTTCTGCAGATGGATCAAAGCTTGCGTAGGCAGCCCATGGATTGCTCTGCTTGTCAAAGGAAAACTAGCAGGCTTCTTCCAAGCCTCCCGAGGACTCCTCCAAGGTTGTCCTCTATCCCCCTTCTTATACCTCATTGTAGCTGAATCTATGAGCAAGAAGTTACAAGCCATGCAAAACAACGGTGAACTCTGAGGTTTAAAAATTGCTAGAGGAGTTAAAAATTTCAATCACTTTCAATTTGCAGATGATACTGTTCTTCTTGGAGGAGCCTCTGTCATAATTGCTGAAATATTTAAAGAGGTCATTTCCACTTTTCTCAAGGCTTCTGACGGGAAAGTTAATTCTGCCAAAACTAAGATCTATGGATGGAACTGCCCTACCAGAACCATGGCCACAATAGCTAGGATGCTAGGTTATGAAACCACCACAAATTGGAACTCCTTCAAATACCTGGGAATACAGATTCACAAAGGAACCAAGAAAAAAGCAGATTGGAAGGAATTGGTTCAAAAAATAAAGAATAAAATACAATCAATGGGAGTCGTGTGGTTAAATCCGACAGGAAAACTAATTCTTATCAATGTTGTATTGGCTACGTTCCCAGTCTTCACATGTTCCATCTCCTTAGCTCCTAAATCGATCATCCAAGATATCGAGAAAGAACTCAAACGGTTTTTATGGCAGGGAGAAAAGCATGACGATTCCAAGAAACTTCATCTCATTAGCTAGGAAAAGTTCTGTAGAAAAAAAGAAAATGGAGGAGCAAGAGTCAAAGACTTAGCGATCATGAACATGGCGTTAGGTGCTAAAATCATTTGGCAAATGATTACAAGGAATAGATCTTGGTGGAAGGATGCTCTAAGAAAAAAATATCTCAATGGGAGTAGAGCCAGATGCTTGACTCTCATTCCTCTCAATCCAAACGTGTCCCCAATTTGGAAGCTGTGTCAAAATTCATCCTTCATCATCCAAGATAATATTCGATGGGTAGTAGGCAATGGTAGAGAAATTTGATTTTTGGGAGGACATTGTGGATATTGCTCAACAACATGGCAGATTTGCTAATCTAAAAAATTGGATGGACACTCAAGGAATCAATACGATTAGTGACTTATCGAGCTAGAAAACAAGTGGGAGATGGGCTAGATGGAGATCGTTGGAAACGTCATAACACTTGAAAACTGATTACAACCACCTGCAGTCACTCCTAAAAGGTTCCATGCTGATCCACTCCAACTTAGAAGATTCCAGAAGCGGGGGAAATATAGGAAATTACACAGTTAAAGTTGGTTATAATGCAATTAAAAATGGTAGCAGAAAAGAGAGCATCTAGAAAAATGTAAGGAACAGTGATGGACTTCCAAAAATAAATTTTTTTGCTGGCTTTTAGTTCACTAGAAAATCCTGACAGCAAAGAATTTAAGAAAGAAGGGAATTGAAGGTCCATCACGGTGCATTGTGTGCAAAAAAGCAGAAGAAACACAGAAACATCTCTTCCTAGATTGTTCCTTTGCAAATGAGGTCTGGTGTTCGGCTATCAAAGAGATAAATTTTAATTTCATCCTTCCCAATAATTGGGAAGATATTTTTACATGGTGGAAAGACTATTACCAAGGCTCCTTGTTTTAAAAACCAGATCTCACAAGAGCTTGGCTTGCGCTCCCAAAATATATCTACTGGAAGATTTGGATAGTGAGAAACAAAGGCATATTTGAAAATTTGAATCCTTCTTTGGGTAAGTCTCTTCCTCTGCCAAAGCACTATGGGTTGAAGCTTTGCTCTCCAACGGATTGAGACATTTACATATTGAACCTTTGAACTCCAAGGAGAAAAATTGGACCAGAGATCTCATTTTCCAACACAAGACTCCTCCAACAGATGTTAAAAAACCCAACCATACAAGATGGCCGATCCGAAAGAGCCCAGAATCTTTCAACAAATGGTGGACAAAGTTGGATTGTCACACTCTATTTTTTGATGGAGCCTCCAAAGGGAACCCGAGATTGTCTGGTGCGGGTGGGGTAATTTTTGATCCGAGAGGAAATAAGCAGAATGAATTTTCCTGGGGTATTGGAAGGAACACCAACAACTATGTGGAGTGGTTAGCCTTGCTGAAAGGGATAGAAATTGCTATCACCTTGGGAATCAAAAAAATAGCAGTGTTCGGGGATTCATTATTAGTCATCAGAGAGGTAAGGAAGCTGGTCAAAAACTACAAAAGTCCCTTCAGCAAGGTGCACCACATTTTCATCAGCCTTATCAATGAATTTAATGTTGTCAACTTTCTACATATTCTTCGAGAAAACAATCAGTATGCAGATCAAATGGAAAACTCAGGTGTTCAATTTAACTATGGTTGCATGATTAACAATGGGAGTACTTGTTGCTGGCCCCCTTGATCTTGATTCTATTTTGTATTCCAGCCATTGAAGAACCTTTTGGGTTGACTGTGATGGGGTTTAGGACAGCTAATCCTTGCTATGTTCATCTTTTGTCTCTTCATTCTTAGGAAATTTGTAAAGA
This sequence comes from Pseudotsuga menziesii, assembly GCA_001517045.1. Lineage (NCBI taxonomy): Eukaryota > Viridiplantae > Streptophyta > Pinopsida > Pinales > Pinaceae > Pseudotsuga > Pseudotsuga menziesii. The sequence continues at coordinate 337,693 of LPNX010175732.1, read as the reverse complement.
TCTATAGTCATCTCAGATATGAAAAATTTAGAAAAAAGACTCACTCAGAAAGAGAAGAGCGTAATTTTATGGTTCTTGATGTCCAATGGACTCAATCCATAAATCTACTCTTGTAATTTCTCCTTTTCTTTTTTTATAAAATTAATATACATCTATCCGTTCTTGTTGTAAAAAAACAAACTAGTACATAAATCACATATATAAAATAAAATAATAAATTTTTTTATTACGTATCATATTAATATATTTTTTATTACAAATAATTACAATAATAATATTAATATATATTTTAAATAGTTTAAGATAGTTTTACTAGTGTATTAAATATAGATCATATATAATAATTGCTATTATTAAAATAGTGGTTAGCAAACTAATACATAAATCACATTAATATTAATTATCATATATTATGATTAAAAAATATCAATTCATAATTAATTTATGATTGATTCTTAGATATACGATTATATTATGTTATAATAATAATATGAGTAATATTTATATTACTTATTTTTGTTTATAATAACATAATATATTAAAGATAAAATAATTTTGATTGTGTTTTTCATGTTTAAGTATAGTTATCATTTTTTATTGCAATTATTTTAGTTGTATTTTAGTCTATTGTGGTTAAGAATGGATCGCAACATTTGTCCATGGTTGATTATGGTTTACCATATTTAATTATGGTTAAGGGGGCTTACAAGAGGTTGTTTCCCCTTTTTCATTGCAATAGGAACATGCTCACATTGACATTATAGAAACATGTGTGCACTGTAATGTATGGGAATGTGTTCTTGTTTAATCAAGTGCAAGCCCCTTTTGAACCTCCATGCAACTATGCCCCAATATCAGGAAGAAGAGAAATTAGCATGAGAACACACCCACACTCCTAGCGTGTTTGTTCTTTTGAATGCATACTTGTTCCTAAGTCCGTGTGCATTCTTGTCTGTTAAAAAAAAAGGTTAACGAAAGAGGTCACTACACAAAGTTGATAGAACTTTACAAGAATAATGAAATGCATCACAAAGATCTTAAGCTTCTTAATTATGATACCTTGGGAAGGATGTAAATCCTATAGTCAAAATTCTTATGCTCCAAGAACAGAAGACTACATCTAAGGTCGTTAATGTAAGCGATTCAAATCTACTTCATGCATTAATGTTGAGTTGTGACACATGAGGGAGTTTACAATTTACTAAATTCTAACACTGCAGATGGATTCAGAGATCCCCAAATTCTAACATTGCAAATGGATTCAGAGACCATGAGGGGTTCTCTAAATCCATCTGCAGTGTTAGAATTTGGGGGTATCTAAATCCATCTATAGTGTAGAATTTAGTAAATTGTACAAATTCATTGTCAAAATTGTAATTTTCTACTCTTTGAATGACACAACTAAAAATGACCAATTGTTATGTGATCATTTTTAGTATAATTCTTATCCCGTGACTAAATTGGTCATTTTTAGTTTATTTCTTATCCCATGACCAAATGGTCATTTATCTTGCTCATTTTTTGTTATCTCACTTAAAATTTCTCAATTTTGGTCATTTATCCCTTGAAAAAATGCTGGCGACCAATTTTTTTGGTCTCCTGGTCACTTATCTTTCATTTTGTATTAGTGAATGTTCCAAATGGCCAACATACCATTCAGAATTTTTTTTTTAAAGTTAGACTACTAACTTCATATGTCATTCTTCTTTGGATAAAAGGAAATAAACAATGACATCATTAAATTTATATTAAAATTACGATACATATATTAATATAAATAATACTATACACATGTGCATAGAATATTGAGACATAAAAAAGAAGTCAATGTATAAAAGACATGTATTACAAGTCAAAATTAAAGCTAGACCCATGTGGGTTTCGTTTACACATGCAACCATTGAGTGATTACAGATGAAGGTGTCATGGTTATTTGATTCCATGACAATCTTGACCAACCAGGTCATTGTATATGCAAGATTTATGCCATGGGAACTTTTACCAACCATGCAATGTTTTGAGAGCAAGTTACAATATTAGTTTCTTAATATAACATATTACAAAATCTTATTTGAATTTTATTTTATTAAAAATGTTAGGTATTTTTTATTTAAATAACCATGTTATGTTTTATGTGTAAAAAAATTAAGGTAAAAAATTATATTTTAAGAAATTTGATCCATTTTTATCTTTAATTGCTCAGGTTTAATATGGATCTATGTTAATTTTAATTGTTTTAATTTTTATTTAAAGTTTATAATTGAGTTGGAATGTATAGTACGGATGGAGATGCATGCAATTTTGGTAGAGTTAGAAATGTTGATAGCATTCTAAACTCCATTGATGTTATATGTATTGATAGTTTTCATATATGTGTGTGCATATACAGAATCCTTTCCGTATGTGCAAGCACATATTCTGTATATGCTCGCACATATATAGAAGTACATATATATGGAAGCCCTTCCATTTATACGCGTGCATATATGAAAGCATGCATATACAATATCCTTTCCATATATGTGCGCACACATATGAAACACATTTATGTATGTACACACATATACGGAAGGGATTCTATATATATGCGCTTTTGTATATGCACATGCACATTTGAAAGCACGCTTATATGGAATCACTTCCATATATGTGCATGCATATACAAAAGCACTTTCGTATATGTTCTTGCATATACGAATGCACGCATACACAAAATCCCTTCAGTATATGCGCTGTCACAAGTCCCAATTTTGCAAAAAACAATTTTATATTATTTGATATTATTTAAAGACAATATATTAAATTTTATGTTAAGTTGAAATTGATGACTCATCAGAGTCAAGGATATTTAATGTAATTCTGAATATTTTAATTATAAATAAATAAAGGTGGAGACAATAGCTTAGGAGAGCGGTTAAAAGAGTGTTTACTGGTCAAATTGGTGGAGACTGGGTGGAAAGAAAACAGACATGTGGCAACATCCTCAAACCACTTCCAACTGTTGCCGGTGGCAACCTCCCTACATTTGGGTTCATGATCCCCCAAGAAAGTGGGATCAGAGCAGGTGGCTCAATTAATGACACCTGACCCAAAAGACCTAGGAAATCTTTATAAAAAATCCCATTGAAGAGAGTTGAGGCTGCTCATTCTAGAGAAGTGATCATTTAGGTGAATGTACTTCAGAGAAATTCAATGGAAGGGAATTGTGGAAAGAGTTTGAGGGTATAACGGCTGAGTGATCTAGTGTAGCTTTTCGGCTGAAAGATCTTACTGCTGAGTGCAGAGTGTTTTACTGAGTCATTGGACTAGTCTATTGTTTGCATGCTCCACCAGTTCTCAGCCAAGAAGACCAGGAATATGCTCGGGGGTCCTGAGGAAGCGTTGTTTGAGCGCTCTCTAGGATTTTGGTAGGGAGAAACGGCCTCTTAATGTTGTTGTTGTCTATCCTAATCAGGTTCTACATTATTTTGCTTTACTGTGTTAGATAGTTAAATCGGAATCTGACTGTTAAATGAATGTTAAATATTTAACTGAAAAATGTTAGAGTTAGTAATCGTTTAGATTATTGAAGAAATGAATTTGAATTAGTAATGTGTTAAGATGGAAAATAATTCTAATCTGTGTTTTTCCACACCTGGAAGGACCAGGCCGTACTCTAGCACAAATAGAGTATTTACAGTAGATGAAGAAAATGTTAAGAGACTGAATAGAATAGATGTGGTTCTGCATTTCATAATAGCAGAGTAATTTATTTCAGTATGTAGGTTATTATAAAAAAAAAGAACAATAATCTGGTTATCTATGTTTATTGTTCTTACAAGCTTATTTATGTAAATATATTGGAAAAGAAATAGTAGTAATCTAGTACAGGTAGAAGGATTAATATGTTAAGAAAATACCCTAGTAGATAAGATGTTGTGTTTACAGACAGTAGATTATTCTTTTTATTCAAGCTAAAATATGCTGGAGGGTAAACTGTATTAAGTTAGATATATTTTCCTCATGTTTACTTAGAAATTAATTGCAATGCAGTAGAAGAATTATAGTCAAGCTATCGTGTATATTCAGTTCAGTTAAAAAAAAAAGAACTACTAATCAAATAGTTTATTTACTAATAATATCAACTAAACTAAGACTAACAATTACTATAAATTAAGAAGGGTTATATAAAAAGTATTTAAATTAAAAAGAATAAACTAGTTACAGAATCTATGCTTATCTTTTAAAATAACTCTAAGTAAGGTTCCTTCTATTATTTTAGTAAATCAAAATAATAAGAATATGATAATAACTAATATAAAAATAAATATATACATCTATGTAAAGATCTGTTCTATAATTATCAATAGGTTTATACCTGCAAAAGTAAACTACAGGATCGAAACCCTAAAATAAATATATTGTTTCAAATAAAAACAATTAAGCTATAATCCATTTATTTGGATCATTATATCAATAAACAATTAAGCTATTATAGAGTGGTTACAGTTCTTACTGCAAATATATGTACAGATACAATTTAAAGATATTACAGTACACACTTATAATAATATTAACTTAAAACAAATTTAACAAGTAACAGAACCTATTTTAAAAGAATTATTTAAACAAGGGTTTCATTCAGGAAAACCCTAGCTCGTATTTCCTGAGCAAACAAGTAAAATAAATTATACTATGACTGAGTTACAGTCTTAAAATATTAACAATAATCTATTACAAATATAATAAACAGTAAAATTCTTTATTCACAGTCGAATAGGGGAAAACCCTAATTTACACAGAGTCGCAAAATAGTATTACTGCAAAACGAGTCCGAGCTCGAAAGAAGTATTTTTAAAAACCATTCTATCGTAGTGACAGGTCGTAAGGATAAATATTTTAACTAATTACAACACCCAGCTCAAGGCCCGGACTACCCATCGACTTAGTGAGGGTTGTAAATCAAATAGAACCCAACAACATTCTTAAAAGGAAAACTAGATATATAATGGCGAAACTGGACAAGTTTCCAAGCTCAGGTTTCACCATCGATAACCCTGTTACAAGCAGGGCAAGAACCCAATCGTTGACCACAGGGCTTACCAGATTGAAGCCATGGCCTTCGAGAACAGCCAGCATCATCTTCTTCACAATTTGCAAGTGGAGTCTCGAGTTCCTGCAAAGAGAGCACAGAACTGCGTTAAATTCAAAACTCTTTCTATAAAAATAAACCTAACTGTAAACCAATCTTTACCGTGGTTTTCTATTTTGGATTGAAACTAAAATGTTTACCTTAATAAGAGTATTGAACAGTCTAGCGACGGGACTGTCACCAACGACAGTGTGCATATAAAATCCCAAAACCCTACTACGCAGATGGAGCACAACCAACAGAGGTGAAGCTTAGCTTCTCACCACAGTTATAGGCCACAGGGAAGGCAAGACGAAGTTTAAAATAGACGGTGAAGAAGTGCAAACAACCAGTGAGCTCTCGCATGGTAAAACCCACAGCGGCGAAGGCTGGCAACAAGACCGAGCTCAAGAGACTACAGCATGTTAAACCCAGGCGTTGGGGCAAGCTGGAACAAGAATAACACTCATGACCGCCATGAAAACCTTACAGAGCAGCCCGAAGGCCAGCGTGAACTGTGGAGGGAGAATGACAAGGCGTTAGGGTTGTAAGAGTTATATATCTCCAATACACGGACAAGAGGTGACCACGTGCCCTCAAATAATTCAAACCATGCATGGGTCGATTTCAATAGTTCACCTGCATTTCAATCATCCCAATTATTTAAACAATGATTCTTATCAAAACAATGCATGAGCTATAATGTATGCAATTATATATCCCATCGTTAATCATGTAACATGTATATCATAATGTTGGCTAGTTTCGATTTAGCGTTTGGGTAAAACAATGGTTTCTCAATGTTGACCCTAGTAAAATGTGATAACCATTTGATGTATGGAAAAGTCCAAAGTTGATTTGTTTAGAACCTTCGAACTAACTATAGATTTATATGCTTGTAAACATTGTTGATTATGCATGTTTATAACCCATTTTAAAACCAACAATTCGAATAGTGATAAATTATAGAGTTGGATAGCATAGTAAAGAGCGTAGTTATGACTTTTACAAAGTTCCACTTTTGTTTAAAACTTTCATAGGCACATGTTGCTTCTCAACTTGTCAATGCTAGAAGTTAACCATATTTGTGTATGTTGGACTTGTTAGTTTTGTGAATATACAAGATAACCTGTACTTCTTATAAGGTGAAAATTTTTATCATAATAAGAATATCTACCATAATAGATGTTCTAGACATTAACTTAATGTAAGAAAAGCATTATGGTAATAATAAGAATTACAATGGAATAACCTTACTCAAGTCCATAATCATCGGAACAACAATGATTGACTTAGATTAGGAAGTAAAGGAAAGCAATTTTCCATGTGAAACATTGCAATTGATTTTGCACTAATCAAGCTTATAATATCAAGAAGTTTTACAGGCAGTAAGTTTCCCTACATAATGTAAATATTGATCAGTTTGGTACTTAAGTAAATAATACGATAACGTATATGATTCAATAGTACATGCAGTACGACATTGACGGGGAAGCTAATAACCTGTTATTGAGCAATTGATTTGTACATATAAGTAATAGGTTGATGCTTACCATAACTAATAAGTTAAAAATGAAATCGAATTTATTCTATTGAAAATATTTACTATTAGTATTGATAGAAGCTCTTTCATGAATAAAAACCAATAGTACAATAAGTATAACATTTGCAAGATAAGCATGTTAAAATAGAAATTTATATGCAACAAAAAATACGAGCTTAGAGTTCACAGTAAGTATAGTTGGTATCACTAAGTTTGATAAAGAAAGGAACTCATTTATCTAAACTTAGCTTACAAGAAAAACTAGAGAAAATAAACTGCTTTACCTCAATGAAGTTGTTTGGAATTTATCAGCTGATTTTACTAAGCATATTAATTGCAAATAGAAACACTTTTTGATACTTTACGAATTTAAAACGTCTACTTGTTCGATCATACCTATAAACCCGTAAGAACCAGTAATCTTTCTGCATTAGCATAAATGCTAAGTAAGCCCAAGATTCAAAGATAGATTCCACCTACTTGCCATAAAGTAAACTCATTAGTAAACTGAAAGACCACAGTATGCAAGCAAATCTTATTTACGTTACGAAAAGGAAACTGCTTAGTTAATGTAGTTGAAAATGTGTAATACTAATCATTGGACTGTTTCATTTTCCGCTAACCATTAGCAGTTAGTAAACCCTATAATCTGCATTTTATGTTATCTCAAAATTTTAAATTTTTGTGAAAATTTGGGGATTTGACATGTGGTATTAGAGCACAAGGTTCAAACACTAGGCCTTGATGAAGTCCAACTAGCTTTTATAAAACAGTGATTTGAATTATTATGCTGATGTATTTTCTTTTAAATGTTATTCAACAGAGAAATTGTTTCTGAAGTTTAATAAACAGGTATGGAAAGGCTGGAGGAATATGCAAAGGAGGAATCTCCATTTACTGAACCAAAAAACTTACCAAGAGATTCTATACCAGAATATTTAACCACTAATTCTTCAGAGCTGTTACAAACAGTAAAAGACTTAAAATCAGAAATAGAATCAGTTAAACGAGAGAATGAACGGATTTTGAGAGCTCAAGAGGAGCTGAATCAGATCCTAACAGAAAGATTTCAAACTGAGGGTAGGGGTAAAAGAGCTGAATCAGAAGATACAAGTCATCAATATAAATTTAAAAAGATGAAACAAACTAAAAATGAAAGCATTTCATCTTCAGATGTGTTTGGTGATCAACGTAAATTTCTTTCCACTAGTGACAGTAGTGATGATAACCATTATACTAAAAAGAGGAAATACAAACCTTATGAGGAAATCTATAGGGAATTCAAAAAAATAAAACCACCAACATTTAATGCAGAGACTGAGAAGGGGGAGGAAGCAGAATCCTGGTTATCTGAGATGAAGAAGTACTTCCAGATATATAACTATTCTAACCAATTAAAGGCTAGAATGGCTATCTACAATCTCTCAGGAAAGGCTGACATTTGGTGGTAGGACTTGAAAAGAGTGAAGGGAATAAAAGAGAAGAATGTAAATTGGAGTACCTTCAAGAGGCACTTTAAAAAGAAATTTCTATCTGAGCAATACTATGAAGAGAGAGCAAAAGAATTTTATGAGCTTAAATTAGGATCAATGACAATGAAAGATCTAAACAACAAGTTTTTAAGTCTGCTTAGGTATGTGCCATACCTTGTAGATGAGAAACCAAAGGTATAGCGATTCCTTAGCTGTCTACCTTATCATATTAAGGACAAGATTCAGTATGACAATCCAAAGACTTTGCAAGAATCCATGAGGAAAGACAACTTCTGTTATGAACAGAATTGGAAGAAGGAAAGCATGGCCAACTGGAAGGCCAAGAAGAATAATAACCAGTATGAGCAAAAGAAGAAAGAATTTATGCCCAACAGAAATTCTAGGAACAATAAGGCCATAAATTTTCCTAACAAGAATTTCCAAGGGAATAAGAATAATTCACCAAGCAATCAGAATAATTCCAAGGGTAAAGAATTTGCTAATAACCATGGTAATTACAACAAGAACTTTGAACGCAAAGAACCTATAAAATGCTGAGAGTGTAATGGCCCACATTATGCTTCAGTCTGTCCTAATAGAAAAAAGACTGTCAGTAATATTCATACTATACAGGAGGAGATGATTGTTGGAGAAATAGCAAGGACTATGCCCAAAATCAATGCAACCCTGGAGAATCGACAAGCAGAATATCAAACTTCTATGGTGGAAGTAGAAGGTATGATAAACCAAACCCCTATAACTATTTTAATTGATCCAGGAGCTAGTCTCAGTTATATTTCACCTAAAATGGTAGAAAAATGTAAGTTACATGTTGAAAAATTTGAAAATTCTTGGTTAGTTCAGTTAACCACTGGTGCTAAAAGGAAGGTAACTTGTTTTGTAAAAGAATGTGCAGTAGTTATGGATCAACTTGAAACTGTTGTAAAGCTTAATGTATTACCTCTTGGTTCTTATGACTTACTCATCGGTATGGATTGGTTAGAACAACATAGGGTGATTTTAAATTGTTATGATAAAACCTTTACATGTATAAACAGTGATGGAAAACCAGTAAGTGTAAAAGGAATCCCTAGAAAAACCACCATAAGGCAGATTTCTGCTCTGCAGCTTAAGAGAGCTATTAGGAAGGGTTGTAAAGCTTATGCAGTAACAATAACCGATGAGGAGAATATAAATAAGACAGATAAATTAAAATTGGAAGACATACCAGTCTTAAGAGAATATGTTGATGTATTTCTGGAAGAAATTTCGAGACTACCTCCAAAAAGGGAATTGGATTTTACCATTGAGTTGGTACCTGGTGCAGTACCTAGCTCAAAGGCCCCTTATCGAATGAACATACTTGAACTTAATGAATTAAAGTCATAATTAAAAGAACTTATTGATAAAAAGTATATTCGACCTAGTGTGTCTCCCTGGGGGGCACATGTCATCTTCGTTAAGAAAAAGGATGGAACCATGCGACTTTGCATAGATTACCGTCAGTTGAATAAGATAACCATTAAAAATCGATACTTGTTGCCCCCTTAGATGATCTATTTGATCAACTACCTAGAGCCACGGTATTTCGAAAATAGATTTAAGGTCTGGATATCATCAAGTTAGGATTAAAGATGAAGACATCTTTAAAACAGCTTTTAGAACTCAATATGGCCATTACGAGTTTGTCGTCATGCCATTCGGGCTTACTAATGCCCTAGCTGTTTTTATGTGTTTAATGAACAACATTATGTATAAGTATCTAGATAAGTTTGTAGTTGTGTTTATCAACGATATATTAATCTATTCAAAAACTGAAGAAGAACATAAAGAACATTTAAAAATTGTTTTGAAAGAGTTACGAGATCATCAACTCTTTGCAAAGTTTAGTAAATGTGATTTCTTCAAAGATAAGATTCATCACTTAGGTCATGTGGTGACCAAGAAAGGGATTTCAGTAGATCCCGAAAAGATAAAGGCGATTGAAGATTGGCCGGTTCCTGAGGATGTAACTGATGTTCGATCCTTCATGGGAATTACCGGTTATTACCGGAGGTTCATTGAGGGTTTTTCGAGAATCGCAAATCCAATAAATTCTTTGCAAAATAAAGGAAAGAAATTTGATTGGAACCAAAAAAGAGAGGAAAGCTTTAAAAATTTAAAAATTTTATTAACCAGTGCCCCTATTTTAAGAATAGTTGATCCAAATAAAGAATTTGTAGTGTGCACTAATGCCTACAATGATGGTTTAGGCGGTGTCCTGACTCAAGAAGGGCATGTTATTGCCTATGAGTCTCGGAAATTAAAAATTCATGAAAAGAATTATGTAATTTATGATATAGAATTAGCAGCCGTTATACATGCTCTAAAGATGTGGCGACATCACCTAATTGGCAGAAAAATTATTTTAGTGACTGATAATAAATGACTAAAGTATCTATTAGATCAGCCTAATCTAAATGCTAGACAAGCTAGGTAGCTAGCTTTTCTAAGTGAGTATGATTTTGAAATTCAACACATTAAAGGTAAAGAAAATAAATTTGCTGATGCATTAAGTAGGAATGCAAGGCTGAATTTCACAGCAGTTATCAACACTTATACAACAGATCTAGATGAACATCTTAAAGCAGGGATAGAACAAGATGAAATTTACCAAAATTTACAAGCTAAAATGAAAGAAAATCCAACGGAAATCTTAAGTAAAGGGTATAGTTTGAATGCAAAAGAATTTTTACAGTATAAAGACAGAATGTATGTACCTAACCTACCTAAAGTTAAGCTGTTAATTTTGGATGAAATTCATAAAACTCCATACTCAGGTCATCCAGGCTATCAAAAGACTATAACTATGTTAAGAAAAGAATATTTTTGGCCAAATATGAATACTGAATTAACAAAATATATCGCTAGGTGTTTTGAATGTCAACAGGTGAAAACTAAACATCAACACCCAGCTGGATTACTTCAGCCATTACCCATTCCTAGCTGGAAATGGGAGATAATTAGTCTCGATTTTGTTATTGGACTGCCTAGAAATCAGAATTTAAATGATTCTATCATGGTAGTGGTTGATAAGTTAAGTAAAGAAGCTCATTTTATACATGTTAAAACTACATATAAAGCTGCAAACATAGCTGATATCTTTCTAAAACAGACTTTTTGACTACATGGAATACCGAAAGTTATAATCTCAAATAGAGATCCTAAATTTACAGGTAACTTTTGGAAATCTCTGTTTAAAGGATTAAACACTACATTAAATTTTAGTACTTCGTTCCATCCTCAAACAGATGGACAAACTCAAAGAGTAAATCAAGTACTAGAAGATTTATTAAGAACGTATGTGAAAGACCAGCCAAGTAAATGGGAGGATTATTTGCATCTGGTAGAATTTGCTTATAATAATAATTATCAGGCATCATCCAGATTTAGTCCTTTCGAAATTTTGTATGGAAGGAAATTTAATACTCCTATATCTTGGAGTAGTCCGGTAGATAGATTAGTATTAGGTCCTGAACTGTTAAAGGAAATGGAAGAAATTGTAAAGCAGGTACAAGGTAATCTGAAAGTTGCACAAGATCGACAAAAAATTCAAGCAGACCTTAAAAGAAATCCAAGGGAGTTTCAGGTAGTTGATCATGTTTTCATCAAGGTGAGGCCCAAAAAGAGCTCTCTGAGATTGAGAAGTTGTGCAAAACTAACACCTCGTTACTGTGGTCCATTTGAAATATTGTACAGGATTGGACAAGTAGCTTATCAATTAGCATTACCACCAAATTTAAGAATACATAATGTTTTTCACATTTCTATATTAAAGAAATACATTATTGATGCTACTCATGTTGTTAACTGGAATGATGTACAGGTGGAAATAGAAGAATATTTTCTGGTGGAATCAGACTGTATCCTCGAGCAGAGGGAGATTACACTTTAGAACCGCACCATTGGATAGGTGAAGGTGCAATGGAAGCACCTTAGTCCAGAGGAAGCCACCTGGGAATTGGAAAGTAATATGTGAGATGCATATCCAATTCTGTTCCAGGGAAATTCTGAGGATGAAGAATAAATAACATCGAGGATGATGTTATGTTCTAAGGGGGTGTGTATGTCACAAGCCCTAATTTTTCAAAAAACAATTTTATATTATTTGATATTATTTGATATTATTTGAAGACAATATGTTAAATTTTATGCTAAGTTGAAATTGATGACTCATTAGAGTCAAGGATATTTAATGTAATTCTGAATATTTTAATTATAAATAAATAAAGGTGGAGACAACAGCTTAGGAGAGCTATTAAAAGAGTGTTTACTGGTCAAATTGGTGGAGGAGACTGGGTGGAGAGCAAACAGACATGTGGCAGCATCCTCAAACCACTTCCAACTGTTGCAGGTTGCAACCTCCCTACATTTGGGGTCATGATCTCCCAAGAAAGTGGGATCAGAGTAGGTGGCTCAATTAATGATAACTGACCCAAAAGAACTAGGCAATCTTTTTAAAAATGCCCATTGAAGAGAGCTGAGACTGCTCATTCTAGAGAAGTGATCATTCAGGTGAATGTACTTCAGAGAAATTCAATGGAAGGGAATTATGGAAAGAGTTTGAGGGGATAACTGCTGAGTGATCTAGTGCAGCTTTTCGACTGAAAGATCTTACTGCTGAGTGTAGAGTGTTTTACTGAGTCATTGGACTAGTCTATTGTTTGCATGCTCCACCAATTCTCAGCCAAGAAGACCAGGAATAGGCTCGGGGGTCCTAAGGAAGCATTGTTGAGAGCTCTCCAGGAGTTTGGTAGGGAGAAACGGCCTCCTAACGATGTTGTTGTCTATCCTACTCAAGTTCTACATTATTTTGTTTTACTGTGTTAGATAGTTAAATCTGAATCTGACTGTTAAATGAATGTTAAATATTTAGTTGAAAAATGTTAGAGTTAGTAATCATTTAGATTATTGAAGAAATGAATCTGAATTAGTAATGTGTTAAGATGGAAAATAATTCTAATCTGTGTTTTTCCATATCTAGAAGGACCAGGCCGTACTCCAATACAAATAGAGTATTTACAGTAGATGAATAAAATGTTAAGAGACTGAATAGAATAGATGTGGTTCTGCAATTCATAATAGCAGAGTAATTTATTTCAATATGTAGGTTATTATAAAAAAAAAGAACAATAATATGGTTATCTATGTTTATTGTTCTTACAAGCTTATTTATGTAAATATATTGGAAAAGAAATAGCAGTAATCTAGTATAGGTAGAAGGATTAATATCTTAAGAAAATACCCTAGTAGATAATATGTTGTGTTTACAGACAGTAGATTATTCTTTTTATTCAATCTAAAATATGCTGGAGGATAAATTGTATTAAGTTAGATATATTTTCCTTGCGTTTACTTAGAAATTAATTGCAATGCAGTAGAAGAATTACAGTCAAGCTATCGTTTATATTCAGTTCAGTTAAAAAAAAACTACTAATCATATAGTTTATTTACTAACAATATCAACTAAACTAATACTAACAATTACTATAAATTAAGAAGGGTTATATGAAAAGTATTTAAATTAAAAAGAATAAACTAGTTATAGAGTCTATGCTTATCTTTTCAAATAACTCTAAGTAAAGTTCTTTCTATTATTTTAGTAAATCAAAACAATAAGAATATGATAATAACTAATATAAAAATAAATATATACATCTATGTAAAGATCTGTTCTATAATTATCAACAGGTTTATACCTGTAAAAGTAAACTACAGGGTCAAAACCCTAAACTAAATATATTGTTTTAAATAAAAACAATTAAGCTATAATCCATTTATTTGGATCATTATATCAATAAACGATTAAGCTATTATAGACTGGTTACAGTTCTTTCTACAAATATATGTACATATACAATTTAAAGCTATTACAATACACACCTGTAATAATATTAACTTAAAACAAATTTAACAAGTAACAGAACCTATTTTAAAAGAATTATTTAAACAAGGGTTTCATTCAGGAAAACCCTAGATCGTATTTCTTGAGCAAACAAGTAAAATAAATTATACTATGACTGAATTGTAGTCTTAAAATATTAACAATAATCTATTACAAATATAATAAACAGTAAAATTCTTTATTCACAGTCGAATAGGGGAAAACCCTAATTTACACAGAGTCACAAAATAGTATTACTGCAAAACGAGTCCGAGCTCGAAAGAAGTCTTTTTAAAAACCATTGTATCGCAGTGACAGGCCGTAAGGCTAAATATTTTAACTAATTACAGCACCCAGCTCACGGCCGGGACTACCCATCGACTTAGCGAGGGTTGTAAATCAAATAGAACCCAGCAACATTATTAAATAGAAAACCAGATATCTAATGGCGAAACTAGACAAGTTTCCAAGCTCGGGTTTAACCATCGACAACCCTGTTACAAGCAGGGCAAGAACCCAATCGTTGAACACAAGGCTTATCGGATTGAAGCCACGGCCTTCGAGAACAACTAGCATCATCTTCTCCACAGTTTGCAAGTGGAGTCTCGAGTTCTTGCAAAGAGAGCACAGGATTACGTTAAATTCAAAACTCTTTCTATAAAAATAAACCTAAGTTTAAACCAATCTTTACCGTGAGTTTTATATTCTGGATTGAAACTGAAATATTTACCTTAATAAGAGTATCGAACAGTCTAGAGATGGGACTGTCACCAACGACAGTGTGCATATAAAATCCCAAAACCCTACTACGCAGATGGAGCACAACCAACAAAGGTGAAGCTTAGCTTCTTACCACAGTTAAAGGCCATGAGGAAGGCAAGACAAAGTTTAAGATAGACTGTGAAGAAGTGCAAACAACCAGTGAGCTCTCGCATGGTAAAAGCCACAGCGACGAAGGCTAGCAACAAGACCGAGCTCAAGAGACTATAGCACATTAAACCCAGGCGTTGGGGCAAGCTGGAACAAGAAGAACACTCATGGCCACCATGAAAACCTTGCAGAGCAGCCCGAAGGCCAGCGTGAACTGCGGAGGGAGAATGGCAAGGCATTAGGGTTGTAAGAGTTATATATCTCCAATACATGGATAGGAGGTGACCACGTGCCCTCAAATAATTCAAACCATGCATGGGTCGATTTCAATAGTTCACCTGCATTTCAATCATCCCAATTATTTAAACAATGATTCTTATCAAAACTATGCATGAACTATAATGTATGCAGTTATATATCCCATCGTTAATCATGTAACATGTATATCATAATGTTGGCTAGTTTTGATTTGGCGTTTGGGTAAAACAATGGTTTCTAAACGTTGACCCTAGTAAAATGTGATAACCATTTGATGTATGGAAAAGTCCAAAGTTTATTTGTTTAGAACCTTCGAACTAACTATAGATTTATATGCTTGTAAACATTGTTGATTATGCATGTTTATAACCCTTTTTAAAACCAACAATTCAAATAGTGATAAATTATAGAGTTGGATAGCATATTAAAGAGCGTAGTTATGACTTTTACAAAGTTCCACTTTGGTTTAAAACTTTCATAGGCACAAGTTGCTTATCAACTTGTCAATGCTAGAAGTTTACCATATTTGTGTATGTTGGACTAGTAAGTTTTGTGAATATACAAGATAACCTGTACTTCTTATAAGGTGAAATTTTTTTATCATAATAAGAAGAACTTCCATAATAGTTGTTCTAGACATTAACTTAATGTAAGAAAAGCATTATGGTAATAATAAGAATTACAATGGAATAACCTTACTCAAGTCCATAATCATTGGAACAACATTGATTGACTTAGATTAGGAAGTAAAGACAAACAGTTTTCCATGTGAAATGATGCAGTTGATTTTGCACTAATCAAGCTTATAATATCAAGAAGTTTTACAGGCAGTAAGTTTCCCTACAGAATGTAAATATCGATCAGTTTGGTACTTAAGTAAATAATACAATAATATATATGATTCAATAGTACATGCAGTACGACATTGGCAGGGAAGCTAATAACCTGTTAGTGAGCAACTGATTTGTACATATAAGTAATAGGTTGATACTTACCATAACTAATAAGTTAAAAATGAAATCGAATTTATTCTATTGAGAATCTTTACTATCAGTATTGATAGAAGCTCATTCATGAATAAAAACCAATAGTACAATAAGTATAACATTTGCAAGATAAGCATGTTAAAATAGAAATGTATATGCAACAAAGAATACGAGCTTAGATTTCACAGTAAGTATCGTTGGTATCACTAAGTTTGATAAATAAAGGAACTCAGTTATCTAAACTTTGCTTACAAGAAAAATTAGAGAAAATAAACTACTTTACCTGATTGAAGTTGTTTGGAATTTATCAGCTTATTTTACTAAGCATATTAATTGCAAATAGAAACACTTCTTGATACTCTACGAATTTTAAACGTCTACTTATTTGATCATACCTGTAAACCTGTAAGAACCAGTAATCTTTCTGCATTAGCATAAATGCTAAGTAAGCCCAGAATTCAAAGTTAGATTCCACCTACTTGCCATAAAGTAAACTCATTAGTAAACTGAAAGACCACAGTATGCAAGCAAATCTTATTTACATTACGAAAAGGAAACTACTTAGTTAACGTAGTTGAAAATGTGTAATACTAATCATTGGACTATTTCATTTTCTGCTAACTGTTAGCAGTTAGTAAACCGTATAATCTGCATTTTATGTTATCTCAAAAATTTAATTTTTTGTGAAAATTTGGGGTTTTGACATGCGCACTTTTGTATAAGCTCACGCATATATGGAAGTGCACATATACGGAATGGATTTTGTATATGCGTGCACATATATGGAAGCCCTTCTGTATAGTGTGCGCATAAACGAGACCCCTTCCATATATGTGATTTTGTATGCACGTGCATATACCAAAAGCGCATATACGGAAGAGCTTCTTTTATAAGTGCGCCCATATACGAAAGTGTGCATTTATTGAAGCACATATACATAAGCACTTCCGTATATGTGCACGTATATATAGAAGCCCTTCCATATATGTGCTTCTGTATATGTGTGTATACACGGAATCGCTTCAAATATGTGCACTTATGTATATACGCACCTACACATAATCGCTTCCATGCATGCATATACAGAAGCCCTTCCGTATATACGAAATATATTATGTGCATGCACTCACATATATGGAAATAATTCCATATAGTGTGCGCTTATATGTATGGACCCACATATACGAAAATCGCATATACAAAAGCACGCATGCATATACAGAAGGCATTTTTCATATGCGCACAAACATACAGAATCATGATATGTTATGTTGTGCTTATATTTACTTATATGAAGGTGTGTAGATATTGTCTACATTATTATTGATTTAGTGTGAATACGAATCTATAAATAACTTAGACCTTTCAAATATTGACAACACACAATGTTCAAAGAGTTAAGAACTGTTGTGTACAAATTTTGCAAAAATCAAGAAGCCCTTTCGTATATGTGCATGCATATGGAATCGCATATATGGAAGGGGTTCTGCATATGTGCACACTATACAGAAGGGCTTCTATATATGTGCATGCATATACATAAGCCATTTCGTATATGTGCAATTCCTGATTTCTACAAAATTTGTACACAATAGTTCTTAACTCTGAACGTTGTGTGTTGTCAATCTTGGAAAGGTCTAGGTTATTTACAAATTCAGCTTCACACTAAATCAGTAATAATCTAGATAATATCTACACACCTTCGCATAAGTAACGATAAGCACATTCGAGAAAAAAAGTAAAGATAAGCGCAACATACCGGATCTGGATTGCGTGCATGTGCATATACAAAAGGGATTATGTATTTGTGTGTGCATATACAGAATCCCTTCCATATATGAGCGTGCATATACATAATCTCTTTTGTATATGCACACGCTTTCATATATGCGCTTTTTGTATATGTGTGCACTATATGCGGGTCCGTACATATATGCACACACTATATGGAATCGCTTTTGTATATGCACGTGCACACATGAAATTGATTTCGTATATACAGAAGGGCTTCCATATATACGTGCATAGAAGTGATTCTATGTATGTGAGCATATACAGAAGAGCTTTCGTATATGTTTGCGCATATACAGAAGGGATTTTGTATATTTTGTGTGCATATACGAAAGTGATTTCGTGTCTGCGCGCATATACAAAATGGATTCCATATATGAGCATGCATATACGAAAGTGTGCATATAGGGAAGGGCTTCTGTATATGTGCACACATATAAGGAAGGGCTTCTGTATATTCGCATGCATATATGAAATCCCTTCCATATATGTGTGTACATACAGAATCGCATATACAGAAGGGGTTATGTATATGTCTGTGTTATACATAAAGGCTTCCATATATGTGCACGCATATACAGAATTCATTCCATATATGTGTGCACTTCAATTCAACTTGGAACTTGAAATCTTCATTCCCAAACTAGGACTTCACCACCATCATCATAATTCTTGATTTATGCAAAATTTGTACACAACAGTTCTTAACTCTTTGAACATTGCATTTCGTCAGTCTTTTAAAGGTCTGATTTATTTACAGATCCAGCGTCTCACTAAATCAGTAATAATATAGAAAATATCTACACACCTTCACATAAGTAAATATAAGTGCAACATAACAGATCCATATTTCGTATATGGGCGTGCATATACAAAAGTGTGCATATACAGAAGGGATTCTATATATGTGTGCGCATATACAGAAGGGATTCTATATATGCGTGCACATATACAAAATCCATTCTAGATGTGCGTGCACTTCCATATATGCGTTTTTCGTACATGTGTGCATTATATGTGGTTTCGTACATATATGTGCACACTATATGGAATCGCTTTCGTATATGTGCACGCATACACATAATTGCTTTCATATATACAGAAGGGCTTCTGTATATGCGCGCATAGAAGCAATTATGTGTATATGTGCATATAGGGAAGCCCTTCCGTATATGCAAGTGCATATACAGAAGTGATTTTATGTATGTGTGCATATGTGGAAGGGCTTTCGCATATGCCTACGCATATATGGAAGGGATTTTGTATACGTGTTTCTATATATGTACACTTTTGTATATGTGCACGCATATATGGAATCCCTTCCATATATGCAATTTTTGTATATGTGCGTGCATACAGAATCACGTATACAGAAGGCTCTATATATCCACGCGTTATACGGAATGAATTTCATAAATGTGCACACATATACATAATCCATTTCA
Source organism: Pseudotsuga menziesii (assembly GCA_001517045.1). Classification (NCBI taxonomy): domain Eukaryota; kingdom Viridiplantae; phylum Streptophyta; class Pinopsida; order Pinales; family Pinaceae; genus Pseudotsuga; species Pseudotsuga menziesii. Next base: position 318,295 of record LPNX010175732.1, on the reverse strand, counting down.
TATATGTGCACTTCCATATATGCATGTGCATATACAGAAGTGCATATACAGAAGCTTGCATATATGGAAGGGTTTCCATATATGTGCGTGTCTGTATATGCGCACGTATATACAAAAGAACTTCTATATATGCACGTGCATATATAGAATGGCTTCTATTTATGCGTGTGCATATATGGAAGGGCTTCTGTATAAGTGTGCTTTTGTATTTGCGTATGCATATACAAAAGCACGTATAAACAGAAGCCCTTCCGTATATATGTGTACATATCCAAATGTGTTTCTATATATGTGTGTGCATATACAGAAAGAATATTGTATATGCATGCTTCTGTATTTGCATGTGCATATATGGAAGGGCTTCTGTATATGTGCTCACATATGTAGAAAGACTTCAGTATATTCATGCACATATATGGAAACTATCAATACATATAACATCAATGGAGTTTATAATGCTACCAACATATATAACTCTATTGAAATTGCATGCACCTCCTACTCCATCCATACCATCCATTCCAACTCAATTATAAACTTTAAATAAAAATTAAAACAATTAAAACTAGCATAGATCCATATTAAACCTAAGCAAGTAAATATCAAAATTGATCAAATTTCTTGAAGTATAATTTCTTACACATAAAACATAACATGATTATTTAAATAAGAAATACCTAACATTTTTAATAAACTTAAAATTCAAAAAAATTTAAAAAAATGTTACATTAAGAAACTAATATTGTAACTTGCTCTCAAAACATAACATGGTTGGTAAAAGTGATCATTGCATAAATCTTGCATATACAGTGACATGTTTGGTCAAGATTGTCATGGAATCAAATAACCATCACACCTTCATTTGTAATCACTCAATGGTTGCATATGTAAACAAAACCGACATGGGTCTAGCTTTAATTTTGACTTGTATTACATGTCTTTTATACATTGACTTCTTTTTTATGTTTAAATATTCTATGTATATATGTATAGTATTTTTAATATATTATCATATGTACAGTAATTTTAATATAAATTTAGTGATATCATTATTTATTTCCTTTTGCTCAAAAGAGGAATGACATATGAAGTTAGTAGTCTAACTTCTTCTTCTTTTTTAAATTATATATGGTATGTTGGTCATTTGGAACATTCACTAGTACAAAATGAGAGATAAGTGACCAGGAGACAAAAAAAATTGGTTGCCACAGTTTCTCAAGGGATAAATGACCAAATTTGAGAAAATTTAAGTGAGATAGCTAAAAATGACCAAGATAAATGACCAATTTGGTCATGTGAAAAGAACTAAACTAAAAATGACCAAAATAAATGACCAATTTGGTCATGGGATAAGAATTAAACTAAAAATGACCACATAACAATTGGTCATTTTTATTTGTGTCACTCGACAATGGAAAATTTTAATTTTGACAATGAATTTGTACAATTTGCTAAATTCTAACACTGTAGATGGATTCGGAAACCCTCTTCTAATTCAAAGACCCCTCAGAAGGGGGTCTCTGAATCCATCTACAGTGTTATAATTTAAACTAAATTGTAGACCCCCTCATGTGTCACAACTCAGCATTAATGCATGAAGCAGATTTGCAGCGCTTACATTAACGACCTTAGATGTAGTCTTATGTTCTTGGAGCATAAGCATTTTTTTATGGGATTTACATCCTTCCCAAGGTATCATAATTAATAAGCTTAAGATATTCTTGATGAATTTCATTATACTTGTAAAGTTCTATCAACTTTGCATAGTGACCTCTTGGTACCATAAAATCTTCACAAACTTGACATCACAATTTGAGTTGAACTCAATTGTATATCATGAAGTAATCATTACTATTACTATAGAAGTAATAATAGGACTAATAATTATTATTATAGAAGTAATTATTAGGAGTTTGGATTGATTTACATAGTGATAACATGTATTGAGATCTATTCTCTTAAAGCCAATACATATGTTATGCTTATAAAATTGCTACTTTGAGCTTCAATTCTTATTAAATGAAAGTGGGATTTATTTGTTTTCTAGATGGATTCTAATCCATTATGGTCCTAAAATAAAATGATGTTGACTTATGTTGCATCAAATCCACAAATTGTCGAAAAGGAGAAGCTCAGGGCATGGAATAAGAGGAGAGAGGGACCCCTAGCATTATTACGATGCCATTATTCCAATAAAGCCGACGGTTCGTCAATCCAAGACACGATCATCATTTTATGGACAATTGAAACTCGTCTACTATTTTAAGCATTAATACATTGGTGTTTCTCACATGATCATGTCTAGGGTCCTAGGATCCATCCTCAATGTGAAAAAACCTCACAATGGCATCCACAAAACACATGTATAAGGAAACAAATGCATGGTTATAGGTGTCATTCATGGGTGTGGAGCATGAAATATTCATTTAGGACTAATGGCATGGATTTTTTTACCTAATCATGTCCAAGGCCTTAAGACCCATGCTTGTTTCTCAAAACCTCCTAATGGCACCCATATTCCCACTTGGAGGCTGGAAATTGCTTGTGAGTTCATACATGATCATTTAAAGGCTTCTCCATGGCCCTTGAACCCTATAATTTTCTTTAAAATTTGTCTTTGGAACTCGTGGACCATGAATTGAGCCTTAAGACACCATGCAAACCTCATATAATGGATCAATTCCCTATAAATTTTGTTTAACGTTGTTTTGGGGGCTCATAGTCCATGGATGGAGCCCTAGGACACCATATAAACCCTATATATTGAATCTTTGTCCTACAAGTTTAGCACAAGGACCATTTCAAGGTTTCACATAACACGGATGGTTCTAGTAGCCAAAGCCATGGTCCAATATCAAACAACAAAGTATTAAAGCATAGCATTAACATTTGGGGTTCCCAAACTGAAAGTACTATACTAAAATGTTTTCCTTTAGGGACAATAGCCCATGTTCATCCCCTAGTCCATTGTACACAAGCCTCACATATATAAGATTTGACTTGCAAGTGGGATATATTCACCATTTTGAGAATTATAAAACCATCAATGCTTTTGAAGGCTCCATACATGTTATAATATTAATAACTAGGTTCTAATACCATGTGATTTCCTTTATCTCTCGTGGGCTATGAAAAATGCCCAAAACCATTGTAATATGTTGTTCAACCTGTTAGAGTAATAGTTGAATATGTAGAAATAATGTCTATACAGAGTGAAAATATGTGTGTGTTTTTAAACATTAAAGGGGGTAGTTACACGACAATCTCAA
>LPNX010175732.1:277207-312198 GCA_001517045.1 Pseudotsuga menziesii | reverse complement strand
AAAGCCTTATAATTATAGTTTTGCATTGCCATAAGAAACCATAAAATTTGTGATGGAAATTTACTATATCTAAATTCTTTTATAGCTTTATCCTCATAAGTTATAAGTATCATAGTAATAATATTCAAACATATATTTGCATGCTGTTGGAATTTGAACGCAAACGATACGTTCGAGGCTGACTATGACCAAATGCACCATGTCTCTATCCTTTCGATCATTGGGCCTTATGTCAATGTTGGCGTTGACCAGGATGGGATAGTATTTAAGTCCGACATAAGACTGTCTAATGCATTGAAAAACACATATTCAATGCCTTCCCAATGGCTCATGGTGAAGGAGGATCAGGGCCCTCTTCATCGATCCCACCCGAAGTAGATGCCTTCACACATTTAGTTTCTTCACAGAGAAATAAGGTATTCAATGGATCCCCCCTGAAGTTTTTCAAGCGGATCGAAGATGTGCCTGTTGTATCCATGTCACTGGAGGATACCATCCGGGTTGTGCTTTCATTAGCAGATCATGCTCTGATAGGGCATTTCATTGGCCTATGGTCATCCCTAAAATCCACTGAGAGTTGGGTTAAGAGGAACTGGAGACCTCTGATCTCCCAAAATGTGGCTTCATACTCAGTGGGGCAAGGTTTTTTTTTTACTTTGATTCAAAGCAAGATAAGGATTTAATCTTTCTAAATGGTCCTTACTTCATGGGACGCAAGGTCTCTACCTGAATAAATGGATGCCAGATTTGGATCCTGAGGTAGATATTCCTAAAGCTGTCCCAATCTAGGTTAGGCTACCAAGCCTGCCAAGGCATTGTTGGAACTTAGAATCTCTAAAGTCGATCAAAAACGCCTTGGGAATATTTATTGACACGACAAGTCCAAAATACTAGTATTCCTGTGCCTGGATCTGTGTGGAGGTGGATCTTGAAGCCAGATTACCTGAGGCTATCAAGCTTACAGTTGGATCCTGGTATCATTTTCAAAAGCTCAATTATGAACAACTTCCTTTCAAGTGCAGATGATGCCATGAATGCGAGCATTTTCTCTGAAACTTCCCTCAGAAGAAGGAAGCTCATCAAGAAAACGAAGAAGGATGGAAAGCAGTAAAGAAAACCAAGTCAAATCCAAAGGGTGGGAAAGCGCCAAGAAAAGAGACGAAAAAGAGTAGTGGAAAGATTCTTCGAAAGTAAATATTGCACTTCAGAAGATCAACGAGAATAATTTTGGATCTTTGTACATGGTAGAGGAAACTAGCATTGATGTAAGCAAAGAACCTGAAAAAGAAAGCATCCTAACAAACCAATCAGAGAATGAATTCGTCCCATTGACTCATTTGGATCCAGGAGCAGTGGAGGGAAAGGAAGGAGGAATTCAGGAGAATACATAAGAGGAAATTGACTCTGACGAAGGGGAAGAAGAGGAAGGGGAAATTGAGATGGTTACACCAAATAAGAAAAAAGCAAGAGGAAGGAAATCATCTAAATAATTAATGGAGAAAGCCACGTACAAGGACAAGCTTCAAGGTTCTCAGTAAACCTTGGAAAAACTCCTTCGTAATCCCATGAATACTCGACACCAAGGGAAATCCCAAAAAGGGTTTCCCTCAACTACCAAGATTAAGTAATGAAGGGTCTCTCTTGGAACTGTAGAGGTCTAGGAAGTAAAGACGCCATGAAAGATTTTATCTGAATATAAAAAACCAGACCTTTTACTGATCCAGGAGACAAATATGGAGAAAGAAGCATTTATTCATCTAAGTGAAAAGTTCTGAAAAAAAGATGGAGGTCTCACAGTTAGTTCTAGGATAGCCTTCAAAGGAATTGGAATGCTATGGGATGTTCAAAAGTTTTATTCGATTTAATCCAAGCAATGCACTCATTGGATTTTCACTAAGCTATTGCATAAAGTCTCTAATTTCCAGGTAAGTCTCTTTAATATTTGTGTCCCTCTCCTTTTTGCTGAAAAAAAAATATTATTGGATTCATTTGAGGTAAATAAGGAGAAATTCCTCGTTGGACAATATCATTCTAGCTGAAGATCTATATGCCATTCTGAATCAAGCTGAAAAAAGAGGAGGATCTCAGGTCAGAGATCCTATAAGGGAACAAGTTGATGAGCTTATCTTAGACTGGGAGCTTTCTGATGTCATCCCATCAAAGCGGAAGTTTACCTGGACTAATAAGAGGTTGGGCCTAAGGAATATAGCTTCCAGGATTGATATATTTATGATACAAGACTCCTTTCTACTACTTGGAGTTAATTCCTCATCCAAAATCCCACCTTTTGGAGGTTCATATCACAAGCCAATCCTATTAGAGGTAAAAAAAGAACAGAACCTCGTCCCTATTCCTTTTTTATTTAGTCCTCTATAGGCCGCTCACAAAGAATTTATGGGACTTGTAACTGAAACCTAGTCAGTTCCAGTCTCGGGTTCTTCTTTTTATGTTTGGGAAGAAAAACTGACAAGAGTTAAAAGAGATCTCAAATGGCAAAATTTGTGTCGTCACCTGCTCCAATTAGATCCAAATCCCAAGTTGCATTAGAGGCTCACCAGTATTCCATGGAGGCAAACCCAATTACAAAAGAAGATTTAGAAAAGGAAGTGTCTATACACTATGATTTACATGTTTCCTGTAGGCAAGAAGAAGAGGTTTGGAGACAAAAATCAAGAAGCCTATGGCTTACGGCCGAGGACTGGAATCTAACTGCCTTTTTTCATAAACAAGCAGAGGCGAGGAAGCATTACAAGATAGTTCAAGATATTCACATTCAATACTAAGTTGTCACAGATTTTGATAAAATAGAAGAGGAAGCAACTCATCATTTTAGTGTTATCTATATTGTGGATCCTGCCTCTAAACCGCCAAATTCTGTACTTCTAGATTTAATTCCTAGGTTGGTCAATATAAAGGATAATAATATCCTTACTCAAAGGATCACTTTAGAAGAACTAAAGTCAACAGTGGAGGACATGGAAGAATATAAAGCTCCAAGCCCGGATGGATTTAGTGCAAGGTTCATTAAGGTTTGTTGGGAAACAGTTCATAAGTATTTGCATAAAATGGTGTTAAAATATCAGTACTGTGAAAAGATCGGGGGCAGCACAAATTTAGCCTTTCTAGCTCTAATCCCCAAAGAGAAATGTGTTGTTTCTTTTGACATATTCCGACCATCTCATTATGTAATATCGGATACAAAATAATCACCAAAATTATGGATAAGAGATTCAAATACATCCTACCTCGTATCATTCCATAGAATCAAGGAGGGTTCATCAAAGGCAGGAAAATTTGGGACAATATCATTCTGGTACAAGAGGAAATCCACTCCATCCTAAAGAATTGTAAAAGAGTTATGCTAGTAAGAATAGACTTAGGTAATTCTTTTGATAGATTTTTCCACTCTTTTCTATTTCAGGTGATGCTGAGGTTTGGATTTGATACTAGCTTTATTCGTTGGGTCAAAGCATGTATAAGTAATCCATGGATAGCTCTGCTCATCAATGGAAGAGAAAAACATTCTTACAAGCCTCTCGAGGACTTAGGAAAGGATGTTTGATTTCTCCCTTGCTTTATGCAGTGCAATCCTCAGTGCTTAGTCTTCATCTCGAGCAAGCTATAAAGGACCACGACTTAATTGGCATCAAAATGGCCCGTGGAACTAAAGACATTAATAACACACAATTTGCAGAAGACAATATTTTGTTGGGAGGCTCTAGCCGTCATATAGAGAGAAGGTTCAAGTCTATTTTGGACTCCTACTGTCAAGCATCTAACTGCAAATTAAATTTTAGAAAGAGCTCGGTTTATAACTGGAATATAAATCCAAGGGAGATGTCTGATATTTCACGCATTTTAGGAATTTAGGGAGTAACTACCTGGGACTCCTTTAAATATTTGGGTGTTCCAATCATAAAAAGCAAGACAAAAATATCAGACTGGAGCCATCTGATTGAAAAAATCAAGAAAAAAATCTTGTCCTGGGGAGTGGTTTGGCTAAACTTTGCAGGGAAGCTGATTCTAATAACGTTTGTATTAAACAGTTTCCCTTTGTACCAATGTTCCATTATGGTGGCTCCGATTGGAATTCTCGTCATTATCGAAGGTTTGTTGAGATCCTTCCTTTGGTAAGGAGGGAATAATAAAGGAGGAAAGAAACTTGATCTAATTAGTTGGAAAAAAAAATTGTTGTGGTTGGAAGGTGGTCTCTAGGTTAGAGATTTAAAATATCAAAATTTGGCCATGGGAGAAAAACTTCTTTGGAATATGATTGGGAAGAACCCTTCCTAGAGTAGTCAAGTACTCAAACACAAATACTTTTCCAGATCAAGGTTACGGTGTCTGGACTCTTAACCTATGGTTAGGAAAGGATCCCCTATATTCGTTATTTGCAAGAAATCCCTACCCCAATTCAAAGAAGAGATTTTTTGGATTCTGGGTAATGGTAAGCATGTGAGAATTTGGCAGGATCCATTCTAGGGAAGCAGCTCCTATCTGCCATTCCAACTCTTAGCAAATTTAAAAACTGGATCAATAGCTAAGGATTATTCTATCTCTTGGATATTTCTAGATGGGATTCGGTTCCACCTCATCCCTGAAATTGTTGGTCTCTTCCTAATGACTCGATAGAGCTTGAAGATGAAAATAGAATGTTCCTCTCCCATCTAACATTATTAGGCCCGTTGGCAAGAGGTGTTAAAGATCAGCGTGGCTGGGGATCCAGATCTAGGAATTACACCTCTTCTCATGGTTATAATGTTTTCTCTGCACTCCCAAACGTTCCCAACAATCCTTTGATTTGGTAAAGAATATGGAATTTAAAATGTCTACCGAAAGTAGACATGTTTATCTAGACATAAGTGCATGGAAGGGTCCTAACAGAAGAGAATCTTGAAAGAAGAGAATTTGAAGGACCATTTCGTTTCCCGGTCTATTATAGAAGTAAAGAGACCATTCAGTATTTGTTTTTAAAATGTTCATTTGCCCGTAATGTTTGGAAACTTTTTTTCTAGCCATGGTTTGGAAATTTAGATCTGCCAAGAAATATTCATCAAGATTTTTTGACTTGGGATAGAATGTATCAAGGCAATTTTGATAAAAAAAAGTAGGCCTTAAAACCTGTTGGTTAATGCTCCCAAAATTTATTTTTTGGCTTATTTGGAAAGAGCGTAATCAACGAATTTTCAAATACAAGGCTCATCCTCTAAAACAAATTGCATTTAAAATTCAAGCTCTATTGGGATAATCTCTTAGAGCAACTTTGTTTCCTAAGAATAAGGAAAACCTCTCTCCTGGAGAATCCAATTGGTTGCAATCCTTCAACATCTCTGATCTAGACACAAAAATGCTTAGACGAACATTGAAAGTATGGGAAATAAGAATGGATCATTCTCAGTTTGAAATTTGACTGAAGGAGAATAAACTCTTCAAACTCTTCTTTGATGGAGCTTCAAAAGGGAATCCAAGGATGGCTGGAGTGGAAGGGGTCATCATTTACCCCAAAGGGAACAATGAACTTGAATATTATTGGAATATAGGAATTGACACCAACAACATGGCTAAATCTTATGGTCTCTGGCAAGGACTTAATCTGTTGGAAACTTTGGGGATTAATGAAGCTATTGTGATAGGATATTCTCGATTAATTATCTAGGCAATGAATGACACAAGTCATTCTAAAATCTTATGGTTATCCAGACTGATCAAAAGAATTCAATCCATCTCAATATCATTTCGACATCTTGAATTTGTTCGTGTTCTCCGTGAGCTGAATTTCAAGGCGGATCAAGCAGTAAATAAGGCGATTGCAATACACATCAATGAGCTCTATGTTAATAATCATGTTTGTCGAGCTCTTCCTCCCTAAACGAACTGGCAATTTGTGCAAGAGAAAGAAGCAAAAGACATGATACAAGACCAATGAACCTACATCAACAAATTCAGGAGTCCAGAATGTTTACCCTTCTAGTCAGTCTACTTATGCCAAATTATGTCAGTAGTTGTTTGGAATTGAGCTCTTTGGAAATTGTTGGTAAAGTTAGCTCTAGTTTTATAAACCAGAATTTATGTAATCCTATCAATGGTTAGTTCACTACCTTTATAATCTAATCTATCACCATTTTTGTCAAAAAATATATATATCAAACATATATTTAGAAATTTTTATGAAGTTATAAATTATATTAAAAATTTATTAATTATATTTTAATATTTAAATTTAAAATATTATTTAATACTATGTTTATGTTATCATATTGCTTAAAATTTAATAGATAAAATAAGGGTAATAAATTTAATTAAATTAAGAATTTAATATTGTTTATTAAAATTTATTTATTAAAATAAAAATAAAATTTTAATTAAAATAATAATAACTAGAATAATTTAATTTGTAATCATTTAATTATTCACTAATTATTAATATAAAAATAAAACTAAAATCACAACATAATTTTATCATCATAATACAATGGTTCTATTAGTCAATCTTCAATCTATATAATTTTCTATACAAATAAATATAAACTTCAATGACATAAAAATAAAAAAAAATATTATGTATAGCAAAATAAAGTAGATAAATTGGAAAAAAGACTTCAAATCTGGAGTAAAAAATGGCTCTCTCGGGCTAGGAGACTAGTTCTGGTAAAATCTGTTTTGGAAGTGATCCCCGCCTACTGGTTGTCTCTTGCGTGGATGCCTAAGGGGATCCTAGAACAAATTCGTAGGCTGTGTTTTGCTTTTCTGTGGAGAGGTAAGAGTGATCATAGGGCTCTGGTGTGGGTGAGGTGGGAGAAAATTGTTGTTCCAAAAGCTTTGGGAGGGTGGGGGTTAAAAAATATTTTCCTTTTTGCAAAGGCATTAGGAGAAAAAGTCTCTTGGAGACTTATTCATACACAGAGTCTCTGGACTCGAGTGGTGTATCATAAATATATTGCTCCTTTGACTCTCATTGAGTGGATTCAGATGGTGGACAAATCACGGTCAAATTGCTCAGTGGTCTGGAAAGTAGTGGTTAAGCATTTTGATTTGATTGGCTCTGGTTTGGTGTGGAGAATTGGTAATGGGTGAATGGTTCGTATTGGGATTGATCCTTGGGTAGGATGTGGGGGGGATAGTATCCTTCCTGAGGAGCTGAGGTTACACTTGGTAGCAAGAGGGTGTCTTTTTATTGTTGATATTGAGGATCAGGAAAATTCTTCGTTGTGGCATCAAGCCTGGTTCAGTGCTCAGCGACTTGAGATTCATGATGATCTGCAGGCGGTTTGGGGGGGATATATAAGAAGGCTAAGGGTTTCAAATGTTAGATTTACTAACCGAGTCGATGAATTGGTTTGGGACTATCATCCTTCAGGATGTTATACTCCTAAACATGGTTATATTCAGCTCAATGTGATGGCTCATAACCGTGAATTGGTTTGGTGGTGGAACCAGCTGTGGAAACTAAAATGTTCGGGTAAAGCCAAATTACTCTTTTGGGCTATTTTGGAAAATAAGGCTCCGACATGGGACATATTACAAAAGAGATTTCTTGAAGGACCAGGCTTTTGTGCACTGTGTCGGAAGGCTGAGGAATCTATTCATCATCTCTTTGTTCAATGTAGTTATTATCAAACTATATGGACTGAGGTGGGTTTCATTGGGGGGTGGCAGGGAGCTACTGTTCTCCATGCTTTTCATAGCTAGTGGTCGGGCCTTAAATCTCTTCAAGTTGTTCCTTGTATATTTGCTTGGGGGATTTGGATCACTCGTAACAAGATTATTTTTCAGGACTGTAGAATCCCGATGGAATCTGGTGTGGCACAAATAGTTGCAATTAGTCAACATTTCAGGGAACCTGAGAAGCCTCTCAAGCATAGGCCTGTGCGGGAGGAATTGATTGACAAAGCTATCCCTTGGGGCTTCTTTGATGGAGCCTCTCAAGATCGGCAATCGAGTTGTGGTGGGGGTGGAGTCCTTTTCAAATCTGAGTCTCATTATTTCCATTTCTTGGTTGGATTAGGGAGGGGATCAAACAACTATGCTGAATTAATGACACTCAGGCTTTTGCTTTTATTTGCTTTGGAACAGGGTTGTTTGTCTTTTCAGGTTTTTGGTGACTCTATGCTTGTTATTGAATGGGTAAAAGAGACTATAAAGTGCCATGTGATGATACTTTTACCTATTCTGGAGGAGGTGCTTCGCATAAAACAATAGTTTAATCATATTTCTTTTACTCATGTCTATAGGGAACGGAATGGGGTGGCTGATCAGTTATCCAAGGAAGCGACGCAATGGCATTTAGAATTTGGAATCTGGAGGATAACTGTTCACTCTAGCGAGGGTACATACAGCTATTATCATCGGCCATTTCATGAAGCAGTTTTGGGTCAGCATTGAGCTGGCTATCCTGTCATCTACTCTGATTTGGGTTTGATTACAATCTGGTGATAATGTTAATCTATGACAGCAATTGAATTGGATTTTCCAGATTTTGTGACCTGACATTTTGGTATCGAGCTGAGCTTATTTTTTTGACAGGCTGGGACAGTTTATTTTTTATTATGATAATCTGGGTCATCTTCTGATTTGGGCTTGATCTTCTAGTTTTCGAGCTGATATTATATTACAGTTTGGTGATCCAGCTGATAATATATGACAGGATGGGACATATGTGTACTGTGTTGGATGGGACACCGGTCGTTTGATACATTTTGATCAGCATTGAGCTTTGGCTCAGTTTTTGTGACATGTCATCTAGTTTTGGGCTAGATGTACAATGTTAATCTGTGACAGCAAAGAATTGGATACTTTCCAGTTTTTGTGACCTGACATTTTGGGTTTGATAATGTATCGAGCTTATATGACAGGCTGAGTTAATATGAGACAGAAAATTTATGAATGATATTCATATTTGCTGTTATTGTTTCTAGCTGATATAGGCTGGGACAATTATGTAATTATTTGATAATATGAGATTGAAATTTTTTGACAATGTAGGGATCCTTAGTGATCCTATTACATGTGTAGATGTAATTTTGTTCTACTTTGAAATAAAATTAAGAATTTTTCCGAGGAAAAAAAAAAGCAAAATAAAGTAGAGAAAAGAAACAAAAACATAACAATTATTGTTTCACTTATCTTTTAGAAAAAAACACATGCTCAACCTATCAAAACATATACATTCAACCAGTTTACATAAAATTATAAATTATAATTTATCTATATCATGTATGCATAATCATCATATATATTATATTTTAAACTTGAACATGTTTCAAGTTACTTACAATATAAAAATAAATAAACAAATAAATGTTCATTTAAAATTTTATATATATATATATATATATATATATATATATTCCGTAGAAAAAAACGTAATTTTATTATAGTAAAGAAATTATATCTGCAGAATGTATGTATACATACATTTATACAAGAACCAAGCCTCGCAGCTTTATGTAGAAGTGTTTTTGTCAAAAAATATGCCCATATATTCATGTCATTTTTCCTCTATGTACTCTTATTCATGACAATAAAAAAAAAGATCCTTTTGAAAGACTCATGTATCTTCCAAAAAAAGTGTCCATGTACACATCTTTTTTATGATTCATAACAGGAAAAATAAAAAAACGATCCTTTTAAAAGACTCATATATCCGCCAAAAATATTTTGTGTAGTATCCCAGAAGTAAACCAAAAATTCAGAGTCTGTGTGTAAAAATTGTGAAGAGAAATACCCATGTTGTGTTTTCATTGACAGATCTCCCGTCGACAAGGGTTCACTCTCTATCGACACCCAAAACTCAGTGATCTCCTTGAGCACCGATCCAGACAGGTTTTACCCGTCTAGCAACACCTACTGAGAAGATGAAGTCTCACCCGAGATGTTCGAGGGAGAACTGTCGAAACCAAGTTTTCACAATATGAAGGAGGATTGTGCATCTACTATCAACTCAGTGCAACATTACTTAACAGAGATAATCATTCATATTATCCATTCACCAATTCATCTCATCATTCAATGGATTAGATCAACATATTTAGATCACAGCAGATACATCGAAGCATAAATAGATCTACTAAGACAAATCATTCATAACATGGAAGCATCACATCATTCACAAATACACATCGCATTCATATTCAGATTGCAGAAAACAGGAAAATAGAAAGATAGAAAAAGACACAATGTTTATGCTCAATCTTCGTCATGTCATATTACTCTTCATGACAAAATGCATATTCTCCAAAATAGTTCTTCATTTCGCATACACAGATCAAAGGATCTCACTTCATACCCAGATCTAAATTCTCCAAAAGCATATCAACATTCACAATCCTAGATCTACTTATAGGCTAGTGCCTTTACATTGGTGGTCCACTTAAGCCAACTTCCTAACTACTTGGACCAAAATCTACAAAATGATGACCACAATCCACATAATGTAGTCCAAATCTACAAAATATGACCAAATTACATAAAATATAGTTTATCCCTCCTTGCATGCCATTTTCCACCTTATGCAACATCTTTAACCTTGCGCAGCATCCGCAATGTTGTGCAGCTAACTTACCCCAAAACTACCTACCAATAGGCCCCCAACACAATGTTATGGCTCTCCCTTGAGCCACATCAGCTAGAAATGGTGCATCTTTTGATCTTCACCTTGAAGTATTGATACTATTGGGTGATTTCCTTGACCTGTTCTTTGACCCTCACGTTAATTTCCTGGATTTCTGTCACTTCGTGCTCCAACGGGTTCTTGAGAATATTTGCGGTGACATCTCTTCACCCATCCTAAACTTCCTGCAGCACTGAAACCGCCTTTACTAAAAGCTACGCTTCAACGTCTTGGAACTCATCCAACTGTGTAGTGTGTCACTGCTAGCACTCCCTTGCTTTCGCAACGCGCTGCTGTAACGCCTTCAGTTTGGATTCCTTTGTGGCCTGCATGACTGGTGGCATCACTTTAAGTGATGTTCTCAACGTAGCCAACTGTCCTTCAACTTCATGCAAGTGTGTGGTAAGATGCTCCAACTGCGCATCCTGAACTACACTGCCCCAAAATTGTGTAATCGCGTCAGTGACTCCTTTTGCTTCTTGCTCCATTTCTTCCAGCTGTGTTGTGAAGTTGTCAATGGTGCTCTTCCTTTCCGTAGCTTCCTCCGATGGTGCACTTGGATCCACTATTACGTGTAGATCGTCATTTTCACGCTTCAACTTTGCAATTACGGCCCTAAGCCCCTCTTCTTTTGGCTTTGCGTCCATGTCCTCAGTGTTTTCTGCAACTGTTGACAAGCAACTGAAACTGTGTTCTTTAAGCGCACTCTATTGTCCCAAAGTTTTGTTTTCTCCAATGTCAAGTGGCCTTGCTCCTGTTTAAGAACTTCAATTTCCTTTGTGTTCTCCTCTATTAGCCACTCTTGCTCCTTTTTAAGTGCTTCAATTTCATTTGTGTTCTCCTCTATCATCCACTATTTCTCCTTCTTCAATGCCTCAATCTCCTTCTGCGGTTCAGCCTCTTTCTCCTGCGACCTCAAAAGGCGGTTTCCAATTATCTGCTCTCTATTCGCCAACTCCTGATTGGAAACCCTCTGGAAATGTACCAATGTCGGGGTCAAGAGTGCATTGATGTCTACTGAAATATCCTGCAAGTGTTGAAGTGGGGCTTTGAGGTCCTCACTATTGGTATCAATCACATGTGGTGGAATTTGCACATTCCTGATCCGCATCCTAGTGCTAATCAAACCAACCTACTGCAAATTGGTTTCCTCTGGCACTCTGTTTACTACTGCGCCAATCAATAAATCAAGGCAATTTTTTACCTCACCAAATCTGTTGGTCGTTTTCTTCTTCAGATGTTCTCATACCACATCAGTTGTTGTTGTAATGATCATGATAATACGGCTCAACTACTCCTCAGTCACTGGTGTTACGTTGTTGATTGCACACTGGTCTTGTCTCTTATTTGTGCGGGATTCCTCAAATTCCTGTTCTGCCTCTGAATCTTTCGGGTCCATATCGATGCTTCATTTGAGTCATGGCCACTTGGTGGGTATGGCACAGGATCCATTGGTGCATCTGCTGGTGGACCCGTTGACACTTCCTCGATGCTAACAGGTTCGCCCCACTCCATGGGCCAATCAAGAACAATAGATTCCATCTTCGTGTCAAAAAGCTAATATGTTGTGGGTAGCCACTATTTATCTGGATCAAGCCATGCCTGCACATGAATGGCATGAGGCCCAATCGAAAATCGGACAATGCGTTGGAATTTCCTCACTGCCTCCTCTGAAATTCTTGGAACCTTCATAGTTGCATCTTCCAGTGCCTTCCAATACAATCAGAAATAAAATGCACAGTCCTTAAGTGGCTCACTTTCCTTCACATACCAGAGGTTCTAGAAGTGTGCTCCCTTGTGAGCCTTCACGGAATGCACATCCATCCCTTGATAATATTCTAGCTCCATCCAAGCCACAAGCACAATCAAAATTAGCATCTAGTTGTAGGTGAATGGTTGCTGCCCCTCCTGGACGGCCAGTGCATCATCCATTAACTGGTTCATTAAGAAAAACGACCAGTTCATCTACACCTTTTGTGCCTAGTGCTTCGCACAAGAGATTACCCTCGAATTACATTGGTTGGGTCGGTTCATTCTGATTATCTGGATAGCTAGAATTTGCACTGCGATTCAGTCAACTTTATCATTTATGTTATCAACATGGTACGCCCACCCATCACACTGCAAGTTATATATTTTCTTGATTTTGCGGCCAACTTCTTGTCATTATATTTCCCCTTAAAGTACTGTGATGGGTCGAGCCCCTCCTTGGGAAGCCTTGTGATTTGTGAAATAAGTGCAATAGTGACTACGACCGAACAGTCCAACCACAGAATCTTGCCTTGTAAGTGCGCCAAGATTTGCTTCTCACATGCGTTCACTTCTGTCAACTGCCCAAAGTGTGGCATGCTGATAAGGCCCAGCAGCCCTTATATCTCCAAACTGAGTGCCTAGTCCTGTGGAATTCGTTCTACTAGTCTACCTTCGGCATATGTTGTAGGTACATAGGGAGCTATCATGATCTCCATTGACACGAGCATATCATTATCGTCATACTTCATTCACGTAATCAAGGGAACGATGTCCATTGTGCATATCGTGCCTTGCGGTATCGTCAGCATCGTGATAGGGTACCTTTTATTCTTTATGATCTTCCTAGGCTTCGCATCAGGCCGACAGGGAGGCAAATAATGAGGGATATCCACAATGGATACCCCTTTCCGAGCCAAGGAGCCCTCAGCCACAGATGTCGATGGACCTGTCTAAGTAGGTGCCTCCTCTTGTGCTCACACAGACGGTATAGTCTGTCGCTTCTTATGAACCGTGTATATGGGTCGTTTTTCCCCCCTCTTCTTCTTTGGAACTAATGATGAACCCACCAACATGCTTGCAACCTCTTCTTCGATGGTTACCTGATAACTAGTGAGTCCCTCTCACTGGAAATATCGACTATAACCAGCTCACTCGGCATGCCGCACAAGTTCCCCCAAGTTCTCAATGGGCACCACAACCTCACTTTGCTCTACAACTCACACACTCAATGCAACACAACTCACTATAATAGCTCTGCAACTCCATCGACAATTCACGCTTGCACAATGGTGAGTTCCAACCATAGCTAACCTCTTGTTATAGCGTCAAGTCGATCTCTCGATCATGATGACAAAATCATTATGATCCCTTTTAATCATTACAACCAAATCATGCATTAATCACCTAAATCCGCCATCGATCGTACCAATCAAACGGTCGGATCCGTCATTAAGGCACATCTTATCCAAAAAGCGTCATCGACTAACTGCTTTAACTATTGTATTTATTATTGATTTGACTCTGTCGCAGACTTGCGGCTGTCACGACATAACTCCCTAACCGTGATATTGACTCCTCTACTTGTGCAAGCACTTCCTCCCGGAGCGCCATCCTCCTAACATCCATCTTATGCAAAAACATTTTTTTTTTCATATCGCACAATGCCTCAAGCATCGCAAGGCTTCGGGGCTCATCCTATAGGGATTCAACCTGATGTTGTTTACCAGCTTAGGCAACATCGCACCATCTAACTGTTGCAGTTGTATTGCACCTCCTGAATTAATGGAATTAATGAGATATGGACCTAGCCAATGCATTTGTAACTTACCTGGATGTTTGGAGAACTTGTTGTCATACTGAAGCACCAAGTATCCTTGCTGAAAATGTTTGTTCTTGATATGCCGATCATGCCAATCCTTCTATCGATCCTTCTCAACGTGCTCATGAAAAACTGCAATAAAGCGATCTTCCTCTAGTTGTACCAACTGCGCTAGGCATTGTTCTAATGCTCCTTCATCATCTATGCCTGTCACTAGTGCAATGGGAAAACTCAGAACAATGTACTCCATTGGCATGACTTCCATCTGCCACTACACCAACTTGAATGGTGTATGTCTTGTCAATTGTTTACAAGTGGTGTGATACCCCCACAAGACTGCTAGAATATTCAAATCCTAGTCATCGTGGTTGACATTGCACACCTTTTTAAGTGCATGTTCCAACACCTTGTTGAACACCTCAACTGTCCCATTTTCTTGTGGATGATACAAGGTACTCTTCTTATGCTGTATCTGAAGCTTCTCACCCAACGCGCTGAAAATACGAGTGATGAAGTGACCCCCCTAATCACTCATTAGTGTCTTTGGACACCCAAACTACATAAAAATGTTGTCAAACAGGAACCTTGCTGTCGTTTCAGTGGTGCAATCTACAACCGGTGCAGCCTTCGCCCATCTTGTCAAATAATCTGTTGTTGTAATAATATACCACGCACCAGTCCTCTTTCTAGGTTGGTTGATTGGTCCCACAAATTCCATTGTACATTTGTCAAATGGATGCAGTGTCACTTGAGGTACTAATGGCATACCATTCATCCTTGAAGGTTTTCCATTCCTCTGACAAACATCACAAGTCCGCGCATAGTCCGTCGCATCACTATTGAGAGTTTTCCACCAAATCCCTATGTGGAGCACCTTCATGTCAATAGTGCGACCTCTGTACTGTTAACCTACAACTTTTACATGTGCCTCTACCAATACCTGCCCTTGTTCATGCGGTAGGACACATCGTCTTAAGATCTCATCTAGTCCTAGCTTAAAGAGTTTTCAAGCGATCAACTGGAAATCCGCGGCTTTAACAACCAAGTGATTCTTTTGACTTGTAGTAAGCTCTTCTGTTGTTGTTCCCATTGCCAAAAACTAAGTTATTTTCTCATAATAGTCATCAACCATCTCAACTATGAATAGTTGTGCATCTGCCAACCCATCTTCAATGTTCGTTGGTTCTTCACCTATTTCAATTCGCGATAAGTGATATGGCCCTGCATTCAAGCAACTCGGATTCAAAATTATCTTAAAATTAAATTCCTGAAAGAGAAGTATCCAACGTCATATCTTCCCCCCCAACACAGGATTATTGACCGAGTATTTTAAATCAGAATGGTCCATGAACATATTGAAATGACCTCCCAATAGGTAATGTCGAAACTTCTGCAGCGCATATACCATTACCAAACCTTCTCTCTCTGTTGTAGTATAATTCTTCTTTGTAGACGACAACTTTCGACTAGAAAAAGCATCCGGGTGCTCAAGATCTCCTTCCCTTGGATGTGCCATCACAACTTTCGGCGCAATTGATGATGCATCAACATGAAAATGGAACTCCTTAGTCCAATAAGGAAAAAACAGTATTGGTGTGCAAGCCATCTTTTCCTTTAGCGTATCAAAACTTCCCTCACACTCCTGTCTCCATACAAATACTGCATCCTTCTTTATCAACCTCTCCATAGGAGCTATGATCGCAGCATAACCTCGGATAAACTTGCGGTAGTATCCTGTATGTCTCAGTGTCTCTCTAAGTTGCTTCACATTTGTAGGTGGCAACAAACTCAAAATCAGCGCAATATTTTTTGGGTTAACCAACAGTCCTTGCTTGCAAACAATATGTCCCAACAGCATCCCAAAAGGTGCACAGAAAATGCACTTCTTCGAGTTCAGCGCGATCTGATGGTGTCGACATCGCTCCAGCATCAGTTGCAGGTTCACCAGATGGTTCCTGATCAATTCATAAATTGTCCAGTCAGGGCCATATAAACCGCCAGAAACTTCTGAATAAAGTCCTTGAATGCAGTGACAACAATCTAGGAGAATATCCCAGGTGCATTCTTCAGTCCAAATGGAAACACGGTATATTGAAAACATCCCCATTCAATAAAAAAGGTTGTCTTATGGTGATCTTCTTTTGTGATCTTAATTTGGTGATAGCCAGAAAATCCATTTGTGAATGAGTAAATTTCTTAACCGCCAACTCCTTCTAGCATTTCATTAGTGAATCGTGTCGAAAATGGATCATGCAGACATGCATCATTCAATTTTCTAAGGTTGACACAACCATGGGACTAATCCATTTGGATTCCCCAACTGGCTCTATTATCCCAACATCTAGCATTCCATCGATCTCATCCTTAACCCTCTCCTTATATCGTGGATTCAAACGATATGGTTGTTGCTTCACTCATTTTGCGTCTAGTTTTAACGAGATCTTCATCTCTCCCAAATCTCCCAGTCTTCTCTTAATCTTAGAAAACTTTGTAGGAAACAAATATTGGATTTCATGTAATATATCCATTATCTTTGCCATGGTTTCTTCATCCCAGTAGTCCCCAACATTCATAAACTTTGGGTTGACCTTCCGAATTTTTAACAGTTGATTCATCGGATGTCAGGTGTTGTGACGTCCCAATTCCCTTATGTTTCTAAAATGTTGATGTTTTGCGGATCATCTCCATCATCTAGTCCTCCTATCACATTGTAGCATTCCATCATTGATTGCATCGGACATCTCTCATACGGATCCATTGGATATGCAACTTGAACTACCTTCAGAACAATGTCACAGATGTGCTGCAGTACACTATGAATAGCTGGATTGGTATCCACAAAACTGAAGGTGTGTTTGAAGCAAATTGCCAACTATTCCCAAGTAGTGATCTCTATGCACAACTCAACTGATACATACCATGACTGTGGCATCTCATCCAACTTGTGGACAAAATAATGGACCCACTCATCCTTTGGTCACGAGGCTGACATGGTTTGACACACAATCAGATGATCGCCAGGAGCATTCTTCCCATCGTACCTCTCGGCGTGGTACTTTTTTGCTTCACTGAAGCGAAGAGTCATCAACCTGCGACACTGTGACCACCCATTAATCGACTTCTTATGTGTCACCCACCAACGTGCTGGAATAGCCTTCAATGCTTCATCCAACACCAACAGTCGTTGTGGTTCTCACACCTTATCCTCAAATTCCACTGGAAACTCAAACAACTCAAGTAGTCCTTCATATATTGGTAATTCAACAGTCTCAGTTGCAAATTGGCACAGCGACTGAGTAATTAGGCCACACTTCTGAATTGATACCTCATGCATATGATTCTGCCAGTTTTGTAAAGCATCATCATAGTCGGAAGACGCAGAGCTAGAGTTGCGCCAACCAAGTTCACCGTTGGCAGTTGGATGGATGTAATCCTCTGAAATGTTATATTCTTCCTTAACAAGTTCAACATATCTTCGTCCTTTAGTTGGATCCATCAGAGTTATGACTCTGATGTCGTGATTTTCAAAGGTCATCATGCGCTTCTTAAAATTAATCACCACCAAACTATCATTGGCCCATCCAATACCTAGCAGCACTGGATGTGAGCCTCCGCCATCAACAACTTCAATAACATCAAAATCAGCATAAGTATTCATCCCTTCAACTTCCACGACAAGAAGCGGAACTTGCCTAATCAGTGTTACTTTGTCTTGGTTATCCAATCACAGCTGCATAGGGGACCAAAACAAATTTGGGCTCCCCATTTTTCCCCATGTATTCTTTGTTATAATGTTGACGTATGAGCCTAGATCCAAGATGACTGAATCAGCTACCTCGTAGTCCCCAATTTGAATATTCATTCGCATCTCTTTTCCCGTCTTTCTTGTATGTAAAGATTTCACTAAGAACTCCTTTTGTCCCTTGGTCGGTCGATGCAACAGATTCTCGATCTTGGTGAGAGCATCTGGATCCTTTTCCAGCGATAAGCAACTTTCAAAGAAGTTCTGTAAGGCACCATGATGTCGTGATGGACCTACTACTGAAGTTGAATCAAAAGAAGTTGGCATTTCATAAACATAAAAATTACCCGGATCTCTTATTATCGCGTCACGTGCTTCAATGAATGTGTCCCTCTTAGCGTCAACATCTAACTCCACTTTCTTCTTTCCAGCAAGCCAGATTTGTGGAAATGGGTTATCTTCTCCCATTGCCGCACCTCCACGAGTAATTACAGCAAAATCTACATCCTGCATCCTGGGTTCTGCTGAGATCGTCGCAACTGTTGGCCATTGGTTTAGGTTTGGTGGTGGATTTAATCATTGGTTCACATTCTGATTTGCATTTTGGTTCTGATTTTGCAACTGGTTCTGGTTCTATTTCTGCAACTGCAGAACATTTTCTTCCTTCCACTTCATGATCAATTGTGGGCAGTTCTCAATAGTGTCATCGTTATCAATACAATATGTACACTATGGTTTCAATTGCAGGAAATATCTCTGATAATGACCCAACACTCCGCAATTATAACATTGCACCGGTATGCGACCTCATCTTCCTCCTTGACCAAAACTTCCACGTTGTCCTCCTTAGAATCCTCCTTGCTACTGATACTGTGGTTTATTGAATTGTTGTTGCGGGAGACTCTATTTCTACTAGACATAATTCTGTGGTTGAGTATATTGTGGTTGTTGCAGAGCCATCTACATCTGATTTTACTACGGTTGTGGAACAAATTGTGGTTGCAGTTGTGGCTATGGTACAAACGACATATGCAATTGTGGTTGCAGTACAAACTACATCTACGGTACAAATGGAATTTACGGTTGCAGCTGCAGTACAAAATGCATGTAGTTGTGGTTGTGTTACAAACTGTGCTTGAGGTGGTGGTTGTACTACCTGTGGCTACTGTTGTGGTTGCTGGATCGTTCGATGGTATTCTCCCTTCATATAGTACATGTCCATTGTTTTGTCCTAGAGTAGATCATATATGCAACAATCCTTATTTCATGCCCAACAGACTGACAAAATGTGCAGTATAAATTCATTGGTTTTGTGACCATCTTCTACATATATCCACAATCTTTATGTCAATGCCCATAAACTTGGAAGATACGGCACCATGGCATGCCTCCATAACTTAATGGGTTTGGCGCTCCTCACAACATGTAGTTTCGTAAATACGGGCATTGATCCTTATGATTCCCCTCTGCGTGACATCGAGTACACCAAAATTCCTCATGATTCTCTTTTCCTTTATTGATATCTTACAACTAGAGGGTCAAATTCACTAGTTACATTTGAATCTGGTTCATCTCGACTGCATTCTCACCAACAGGTGAAGCTTCTAACTTCATCGCAATCTCTAGAGCCTCACTCTCTGTTGCAATATTTTTTTGTGTCAACAATAGTCTGATATGAGGTACAAACATCACAATGAACCATTCATTACATTGAACATCACTCATCTCAAATATGACTCTTTCCATCTTTATCTTGAATCGCTAATCGAAATCCCAGTCAGTTTCATTTGGATATTGCTTAATACTATTTAGTTTTGTGATATATTGCGCCTCAGATATTGGTTTTCTGAATTCTTCAATCAATCCTTTTCTAATTTCTTCTAGAGTCTTTGCTATAGTTCACGTAGAAACTTGTACAAACTTCATGAACCAATGGACTAGTGTGCGACCTCGAAGGGTCGTCGTCGATTAGCCCTTCTTGACATCATCATATGGAGTTTGTTTGATAGTCCACATTGCTTCACATAGGAACTAGTATTGCTCGAGATCCTCGGTACCGTTCCCATGAAACAAGGGTAAATTTGCATCATTTCCCGCCATCCTGGACCTTCTTCCTCCATTTTTTGATCTGCTACTATTAGAGTGTTGTTGACACGTCGGGCAAGTCGGTGTTGAATTCATGTTTCTCCCTGAGTGTGGCATAGTGCACAGAGGTGTGGGTACATAGTTGCTCTGGTTTGGTCTTTCCTCGGGCTTAGGTGTACCTTAGTCATCTCCTTTATTGTTGTAGGGTTGCTTCATCCCCTGTGGTCTTCCTTTGCGGTCTCGCGTCTCGATCGCAACAGGACTCTCCCCTGTCCTCTGCCTCTTCTCTTTCTAAAACCTTTCTACTCTTCTCGTATGAACAGTTCCTTCATCGGCTTCCCTCACAGTCCCATCGTAACTTCCATCCATCTACCCTGTATCATTCCATCCAACCCTCATCTCTGCGACACCCACAGCCTCCGCACACCAGAGTTCTACTCAACAGAGTTGATCTTCAATATGCCTTTTTTGCAGATGAGCATCTTAATAGACAATTGCAAAGACAACAGGAACCTACATCTTGGTCCATTGAAAAAATCCTTTCTACATCGCTGTAATATTTAACTATGTCGACTGTGAACTCAATGATGTAGCCTTCCAAGATGTTGTCAAGCCAAACTTCAACAACCCTTGATGCTTTGTTGTCTACCTCCTGCAATTGCTGGATTAGTTTCAGATTCTAGCCAATTGGTTCACCTCCTTGGAAACTTGTCTTCCAATAGGTCAGTCGCGTCAAGAATTCATACAAGATGATCAAAAACTCGGAGAAAAAGTACTCATGTAGATCAGAATACATGTGCCTCTCCAACCACTTATGCATTGTTACTCCAGGGTTCTGATTTTCTTTCTCAGCGAATTCTCGTGCCTTCTGGTCAAATCAATCTTGAATTTCCAGTCTTGTTGGATGCCACAACATGTCCTCCTTCCCCTTCTTGA
The DNA here is from genome assembly GCA_001517045.1 of Pseudotsuga menziesii. NCBI lineage: Eukaryota > Viridiplantae > Streptophyta > Pinopsida > Pinales > Pinaceae > Pseudotsuga > Pseudotsuga menziesii. Next base: position 291,255 of record LPNX010175732.1, on the reverse strand, counting down.
TAAATTTCCGGCAACGGAACCATTCGTTGACACATATCCCATCGACATGTGTTCACTCTCTGTCGACACCCAAAACTCAGCGATCTCCCTTAGCACCATTCCAGACAGGTTTTACCCCATCCAGCAACACCTGTAGAGAAGATGAAGTCTCACTCGAGATGTTCGATGGAGAACTATCGGAACCAAGTTTCCATAGTATGAAGGAGGATTGCGCATCTACTATCAACTAAGCACAACATTACTTAATAGAGCTAATCATTCTTATTATCCATTCACCAATTCATCTCATCATTCAGTGGATCAGATCAACATACTTAGAACGCAGCAGATACATTGAAGCATAAACCAATCTACTAAGGCAACACCATTCATAACAGAGAAGCATCGCATCATTCATAGATACACATCGCATTCATATTCAGATTGCAGAAACAAAAAAATAGAAAGATAGAAAAGACACAATGTTTCTGCTCAATCTCTGTCATGTCATATTAATCTTTGCGACAAAAGGTATATTCTACAAAATAGTTCTTCAGTTCACATACACAGATCAAAGGATCTCAGTTCATAGCCAAATCTTAATCCTCCAAAAGTATATCAACATTCACAACCTGGATCTACGTATAGGCTTGCTCCTTTACATTGGTGGTCCACTTAAATCAACTTCCTAACTACTTAGACCAAAATATACAAAATGATTACCACAATCCACATATTGTGGTCCAAATCTATAAAATATGACCAAAATACATAAAATATAGTTTAAGCTTCCATGCGTGCCATTTTCCACCTTGCGCGGCATTCATGATGTTGTGTAACTAACTTACCCCAAAAATACATGCCAACAATTTCTATGAAAGGTCTACGATAAAATTCATAGATTTCTCCTGTGTTAAACTTTGTTATCTTCTAGGTACCCTGTTCTATCCATAGGCCTTCCTTAGAGATATTATCAGCTTCAGAGTTTCTTTCCCTGTACACATGACGATAGGCTATGGTATCAAATTTTTCCATAAGTCTGCAAACTTATTCCAAAAATTGGACCGAGGTTTGTAATTCTGTACTTCTAAATTTTATTCCTCCAATTAATGACAATCATATAACCTCCAAAAATCTGAATATTTTTGCAATTTTTTTCTAAAGCAAACTAGAGAATGAGAGTTAGCGCAAGGAGTTCAGCAAAGTTGTTTGTTCCATTCACTAGTCCCATTTGGATTTTGTAGTGATGATTCTGATATAGGAAAAGGACTGCTCCCTCCCTCCACATATAACTTCCGGAGAGGTTGCGTCAAAATAAGCCCATGGTTGGGTGAAATTTATTTGTTCTTTGGTGCTGATATGGATTGCCTGGGTGTCCTTGATTTGTGGAAAATATGACAAAATATCTAGCCCCTGTTTTGCAATGACATCTCGAGAAGATGCTCTATCCTGAAAAATGGCTATGTTTCTAGTCAACCAAGTACCCCAAATGTGTAAAAGAGGCAGGGCTTTCAGAGAGGAAAAATTATTTGAAGTTGTCCATGTTTTCCAACCGCCCTCCATATTTTGACCTTGCCATGCCAGATTTGTATATTTAAAATAGATTGTGAAGTATTACAAAATTGTTTTGTGAATGGGCATGATATAAAAGGATGGGTGATGTTTTCGTTCCCATTTTTGCATAAAATGCACCAGCTCGGGCCTTCCAACGATTCTTTTTTTCATTCTGTCCCATATTGGTATTTTGTTTTCCAAGGCACACCATCTAAACAATTTTGATTTTAGAGGAAAATTTCGCTTCCAAATACCTTTCTTCCACCAAGGGGGGTGTCCTTGTTGAGTTGTGGAGATTAAGTGTTGATACCCCATCTTGGGGGAGTATAGACAATGTGCTGCATGGTCCCAAATGAGCTTGTTTGGGGATTCAGTGAGCTTGATATGAGCAGATTTGAGATTGTTTGTATATATGATCCAATCTATGGCCATGAGGTCTAAAAGCTCCAGAGTTCTAGCCCCTTTCCACCCTTGATTCCAGATATTGGTAGTCCCGGGGTCAGGTATCTGATCAAAATGATAGTACCCTTTCTGATTTAGGTGGTGAATTGTCACATGCCCCAATTTGCAAAAACAATTTAATGTTATTTGAGGAACATTGTGTTATATTTTATGCTAAGTTTGTGATTGATGACCCAGTGGGGTCAAGAATAATTAATGTAATTCAGAATATTTTATTTATAAATAAATAAATGATGAGACAACAACATAGGGAATCTGTTAAAAGAGTGTTTACTGGTTAATTGGTGGAGGAGACTGGGTGGAGAGTAAACTGACAAGTGGCAGCATCCTCAAACCACTTCCAACTTTTGTAGGTGGCAACTTCCCTATATTTGTGGCCATGATTCCCCAAGAAAGTGGAATCAGAGTAGGTGGCTCATTAAATGAAAACTGACCCAGAAGACCTAGGCATCTCTATAAAATTTCCCATTGAAGACAGCTGAGGCTACTCATACTAGAGATGATCATTCAGGGTGAATGAATTTACTCAAGAGAAATTCAATGGAGGGGATTACTGAAGTGAGTTTGAAGGGTTAACTGCTGAGACTAAACTTATTGCAGCTTTTAGGATAAAGTTCATACTGCTGTGAGCATATTTTAATTACTAAGGTAATTGGACCAGTCAGGTGACAGAGGTCTTAAAGTTATATTCTCCACCCAGTTCTCTACCAAGAAGACTAGGAACAAGCTTGAGTTCCTGAGGAAGCATTGTCTGAGTGCTCTCCAGGAGTTTGGTTGGGAGGAACAGCCTCCTTAAGCTGTTGTCGTCTTATCATTGATAGGTTCTATTTGTCTTTATGTTATTATATTTGTTTACTGTCTGCAATAAAATGTTTATTAGTTTCTAACTACATGCATGTTAGTATTTTAGGGTTTATGAAGAAAGGCATAACTGTGTAATGTTAGACTTAGTAAATTACAAATTATGTTAAAATTAGAAATGAATATGCAAACTGAGAAACATATAGAATTAGAATTTCCATACTGTATTTTTCCACGCCTGACTCAGGCAGTACTCTAGTATAGCTGGGTGTTTAGGTGAATAAGATGATTCTTTTACTTGAATGAAAACTGTAACTAGATTTTACTTTAGTTTGCTTATGATTTCTACTATAAAGAAGTATTAAATATTGTCTGCATTTATTTACTTCAGTTATAAACTAAAAGATAGGTATGTAAAAGAATAGTAATACTATTATTCATAGAAATAATTCTAGTATTAGTATTCTTTATAAAATATAGATATTACAGTTTAATAATCAAACATAAGTATAGTAAATAGGCTAACATCTAAGAACCAGGTAAAAAGAATTTGTAAAACATTTTTATAACATTGAATTCCAGACACTGTGTGTCTCTATCTAAGACAGAAAGATTCTACTATAATCTATTTAGAACCACAGAAGTCTCTATAGTAATACACTACTTAAAATTTGAAAGATAAATATATCTTTTTCACTAGTATGCAGCATTAAAACCCTAATCTTTCTTAGCTGAAATTTATAAACAAAACTATAAAAATCATTCAAGAACTCATTAAATAAACAGAGCTAAGAATTACTAACCAGAGTAAAATATTACTCTTAAACACAGTAATTTTTCCCATAAACTGCGCACTAGAAATCATTATAAATATAGGATAATAAATTAAAATATTACATAAACAAATTATTGAAAATGGAAATTAAAGTAATCAAATATTGCTTAAACCATTTGCAAATACAGAATCCATTAATAAGGAATGGCTTACAGCCTTTAGAGTCAAAGGGTTGAGGCTCGGGCCTGTTAATAAAACCAAAATGTGCATAATCCATATATATATTAAACAATATCAAAATATTTTACTAACGGGAGAAAAATCTTGTTCCCATTTACAATCCCAACTATTTCATAGTCTTCCTTCACCAACCAAAATCTACTGTAAAAATTGAAATAAACTAGACAGAGGTCGACAAGCCTCTTTGAGTTCAGAGCCGGGCTCTTTTGTTTTAAAAACGAAAGCATTTACATTGTTCAGGCTGGAAGGCTAAAAACATCAAGTAAAAACAAGTTACATCACGGCCTCCAGAGCCTTCTTCACCCTGCACGAAGTACCCTTTAAGGGTTTCTAAAAGCATTGAAAAGTAATAAACAAGCCTTGAAACATAACTAACAGAGAACCTAAGCCATGCTTTACAACCACAAGAACCAACTTCCAACAACCACAACTGCATGCAGGAAGAACCCTCGATGGTACTGAGGCTTACCAGTTGGATGCCCATGAAAGGACTGAAGTGTGAGCTCATTTCCACCTACAGTATTGGAGCCGAAAGCAGGAACCTGCAAGTTCCAAACCAAATCATTTAAAATATTTTTTTGCATAAAAATTGTAAAACCCTCGTAAGTAAAACAAATGGAAAAACTAATTTTAGAGTAAGACTTTACCTGCTGTAAATTGGAGTGGAAGCTGCGGAAGGATGGCCACACCAAGAAACATTTGGCACCATGCCGAGAGGAAGAAGACACGAGGTCTCCTCTATGAATGAAACACAAGAAATCAACTCAATTGCAGGTTAAAAATAGCGCAGCCCTCGAGCCATAAAGAAAGGCCACTATCCACTCTTACTATAACTCCATCCACCAGTAAAAGAACCCAAACCATAAATGACTTCACCCAGCAGTCAGTATAGTATTTGCAGGCGAAACGCCAAATGTTAAAAGTGGTTACAAGCCTCTCATGGCCACGAGCTCTCAGCTCAGCCAAACAAACAAGAAAATCTCACGAGTTGCATTACAACTGAGTAGGGTTTGCATGGTTTTAAGTCAACCAACGAGTGGATGTAACCTATCCACGTGCCCAACCAAATAATTATCCAAGTGTGGGTCGAAACCTTAAGTCAGCGCTACACAACACAATTTACAAACTATCATTTCAAAAACCTTATAACCTATGATTGCTAATGATATACAGTATGCCAATGATATATATATATATATATATATATATATATTATGCCTTGGAATTTAGCAAAGTATAGGTTTAAACTATATAAGATAGGCTTGCCATCATTCAATTCATCATAGTAGTTTGTTTGGTAGGTAATTCTACCTTAGGTTATAGCTCAAAATACAATTGTTATAACTCAAATTACTATAGTTGTAACTTGAATACTATTGTTACAACTTGGATGCTATTTGTTATCATAGAAAATCTTCATGCTTTCAAACAAGTCAAATATATGGTGTAATTTTAGAAATAGTATAGAGTTAAGAGATGGTTATAATATAGCTTATAACTATATTTAAAAGGAAAAGCCATAAACTTCCACAAACATAACCTTTATACTATTTTGATGAAGGAAGTGATCAAGAAACTAAAGATTAACGATAATGGAGAATTTCTCTTAAAGATTCTAATAACTCATTGTTAAAATTTATAATTGAAAAACATAGGAACTTGTTCATGCTTTAAGAGAAGGACCTCTTTTGAGTATTGAAGTGAGTTTAGATGTGAGATCTTTAAACAGTTTGAAGTGAACTTAAGCCCCAAAAAAACCATGAGCTCTGTTTTCTCCTTCTGGAAATTTATAAATAACCTTTGCTGTAAACATAAGATGATAAACAGTGTCTTAAGTTTTTTAAATGATTGAAGGAACTTTGGTTAGTACTTGTTCCAGCCAATTTAAACCCTTGTTTAGGTTTGATAAAAATTCATTATGGTATTAGCTATAAATACAACTATGAATTTATAACAACGAAAAAAAAAAAATTGACTTTACCTTCCTGTAGACAAGCAGCTTATTTAACCTTCTCTTAAACTAGCATCTTAACATGCTAGGAAAGTAATTTTCTCGATGTAATTTAAAATAACACCTACTGATCTTACGCTTACCTGCTAAACCTATAAGGAACCAGCAGTCCAATTGAGTTAGCAGAACGCTAAGTAAGCCCTGATCTCAAACAAGAATTCTTAGCTACTTGACAAATGTAAATCATCAGTATATCTAGCAGCAGCTTAATGCAAGTCCTTTTCTAACTCTGATAAAATTAAAGATGTTAAGTCATTAATAGTACTAACACATGTGTTTAAGATTACATCCATTAGTTTACAGATTCTTTTAATGAAACAATCCCATGATCTTTTATAAACTGTTTCATTTTCTGCTAACCGTTAGCAGTTACTTAGCTGCAACTTTAGACATTTTATGTCACTTTAAAAAATTTAAATTTTTACGAAATTTTGGGTAATTACATGTGGTATCAGAGCCACGTTCAAACACTAGGCCTTAATGAAGCTCAACTTGCTTATATGGAACAGCCAATTTAAATAATTATGCTGATGTTGTTTTCTTTGAATGATACACACAGAGAAATTTGTTTCTGAGTTAATGACAGGTATGGAAAGATTGGAAGAATATGTAGATGAGGAATCTCCTTACACTGAACAAGATAATCTACAAAAAAAACCTATACAAGAAGATATCACCAATAATTCTTCCGAACTACTACAAATAGTTAAATAATTAAAATCAGAGATGGAATCAATTAAGAAAGAAAATGAGAGGATTCTGAGAGCTCAAGAGGAGCTGAATCAGATCTTAATAGAAATATTTCATACTGAGGGAAAGGGTAAAAGAACTGAGCCTGAAGATATAGGTTATCAGCATAAGTATAAAAAGACTAAACAAGTTAAAAACAAAAGTAGCTCATCTTTCGAAGTATATGGTGATAAACACAACTCTCATTATACTAGTGACAATAGTGAAGATAACCACCATACTAGGAAAAGAAAATATAAACCTTATGAAGAAACCTCTGGGGAGTTCAAGAATATCAAGCCACCAACATTTAATGGAGAAACTGAAAAGGGGGAAGAAGCAGAATCCTGGCTATCTAGGATGAAGAAGTACTTCCAAATTTATAAGTATTATAATCAACTGAAGGCCAGGATGGCTATTTATAATCTTACGGGAAAAGCTTATATATGGTGGTAGGACTTAAAAGAGTGAAAGGTATAAGAGAGAAAAACATATATTGGAGCACATTCAAGAAATATTTCAAAAAGAAATTTTTATCTGAACAATACTATGAGGAAAGGACTAAGGAATTCTACAAGTTAAAACTGGGTACAATGAATATGAAAGAACTGAATAGTAAATTTTTAAGTCTGCTCAGGTACATGTGCCATACATTGTGGATGAGAAACCTAAGGTACAATGGTTTCTAGACTATTTACCTTATCATATAAAGGACAGGATTGAGTATGACAATCTGAAAACTCTAGAAGAAGCCACGAGGAAAGCAAATTTCTGTAATGAATAGAATCGTAAAAGGGAGAGTATGGCCAACTGGAAGGCCAAAAGGAATAATAACTTTGAAAAAAAGAAGAAAGAGTTTGTACCTAATCGAAATTCTAAAAATAATAACACCAGAAATTTTTCAAATAAGAATTTCCAAGGGAATAAAAGTCATTCACAGACCAATCAGAATAATCAAAAGAACAAAGAATCTGCTAACAACCACAATAACTACACAAATAACTTTGAACGAAAAGAACCCATAAAGTGTTGGGAATGCAATGATCCGCATTATGCATTAGTCTACCCCAATCGAAAGAATATTGTTAGCAACATCCACACAATGCAAGAGGAGATGACTGTTGGTGATCTAGCGAGGACAATTCCTAAGATCAATGCAGCATTAGAGAATCGGTAAGCCGACTATCAAACTTCCATGGTGGAAGTGGAAGGTATGATAACTCAAATACCTATATCTATTTTAATTGATCCAGGAGCTGGTTTAAGCTATATTTCTCCTAATTTGGTAGAAAAGTGTAAACTTTCAGTTGAAAATTTTGCAAGTTCTTGGTTAGTTCAGTTAGCTACTGGTGCAAAGACAAAGGTAATTAGCTTTGTAAATAATTGTGTAGTAACTATAAATCAGTTTGAAACTTTTGTTAAGCTTAATGTACTACCTTTAGGTTCATATGCTCATATATTAATTGGTATGGATTGGTTAGAGCAGCATAGGGTGGTCTTGAATTCCTTTGATAAAACCTTTACTTGCATAAATAACGATGGAAAGTTAATAAGTGTAAAGGGAATCCCTAGGAAAACAGCCGTAAGGCAAATCTCTACTCTGCAGCTTAAAAGAGCTGTTAGGAAATGCTGTAAGGCTTATGCAGTAGTAGTAATTGATGAAGAAAATATGAACAACATAGATAAATTAAAATTGGAGGATATACCGGTTCTAACAAAATATTCAGATGTATTTTCGGAAGAAATTTCAGGACTGCCTCCGAAACGGGAATTAGATTTTACTATTGAGCCGGTACCTGGTGCAGTTCCCAGCTCAAAAGCCCCTTATCGGATGAATATACTCGAACTAAATGAACTTAGGTCATAGTTAAAAGAACTTATTGATAAGAATTATATTAGACCCAGTGTGTCTCCCTGGGGGGCACCTGTCATCTTCGTTAAGAATATGGATGGAACTCAATGACTATGCATAGATTATCGTCAATTAAATAAAATGACTATCAAGAACAGATACCCGTTACCTCACATAGATGATCTGTTTGATCAACTACATGGAGCCACGATGTTTTCAAAGATTGACTTACAGTCTCGATATCACCAGGTCTGAATTAAGGATGAAGACATCTTTAAAACAGCCTTTAGAAATCGATATGGACAATACAAGTTTGTCGTTATGCCTTTCGGGCTTACTAATGCTCCAGATGTTTTTATGTGTCTACTGAATAATGTAATGCACAAATATCTGGATAAATTTGTGGTCGTATTTATTGACGACATATTAATTTATTCGAAATCTGAAGAAGAACAAAAAAAACACTTAAAAATTGTCTTGCAAGAGTTACGAGAGCATCAACTTTTTGCGAAATTTAGTAAACGTGACTTCTTTAAAGATAAAATCCAATACTTAATTCATGTGGTGACTAAAGAAGGAATTTCAGTGGATCCCAAAAAGATAAAGGCAATCGAATATTGGCCAATCCCAAAAGACGTACCTGACATCCGATCGTTCATGGGGATTACCGGAGGTTTATCGAAGGGTTTTCAAGAATTGCAAATCCGATAACCTCCTTGCAAAAAAAGGGGAAGAAATTTGATTGGAATCAGAAGCGCGAAGACAGTTTTAAAAAGTTAAAAACCTTATTAACCACCGCACCAATTTTAAGAATTGTTGACTCTAATAAATATTTTATAGTATGTACTAACGCATGCAATGACGGTTTATGTGGAGTATTGACTCAAGAAAGACATGTCATTGCTTATGAGTCTAGGAAACTGAAGATTCATGAGAAAAATTATGCGACCTATGACTTAGAATTAACTGCTGTAATACATGCTTTAAAGATGTGGTGTCATCATTTAATTGGAAGGAAGTTTATTTTAATGACTGATAATAAAGGATTGAAATACATGTTAGATCAACCTAACTTGAATGCTAGGAAAGCTAGGTGGCTAGCTTTTCTAAGTGAATACGATTTTGAAATTCAACACATCAAAGGAAAGGAGAATAACGTTGTTGATGCATTAAGTAGAAATGCAAAGCTGAATTTTACAGCAGCTATCAGCACTTATACAATAGATTTGGAAGAACAACTTGAAGCGGGAATAGAACAAGACAAAAATTACCAAAAATTACAAGCAAAAGTAAAAGAGAATTTAATAGAAAGTCTAAGTACAGGGTACAGCTTGAATGAAAAAGGAATATTACTGTATAAAGACAGATTATACGTACCTAGTGTATCTAAGATTAAGCTATTAATTTTAAACGAAATTCATAAAACTCCTTATTCAGGGCATCCAGGTTATCAGAAAACTATAACCATGCTAAGAAAAGATTATTTCTGGCCAAACATGAAAACTAAACTGTCAGAATATATTGCTAGATGCTTTGAATGTCAGCAAGTAAAAACTGAACATCAACATCTAGCTGGGCTACTTCAGCCATTACCTATCCCTAGCTGGAAATGGGAGATAATTAGCCTTGATTTTGTTACTGGATTACTAAAAATCAGAACTTAAATGACTCAATAATGGTAGTGGTTGACAAATTGAGTAAAGCAGCCCATTTTATACATGTAAAAACTACTTATAAAGCTGCAAATATTGCTGATGTTTTCTTAAAACAAATTTTTCGATTGTATGGAATACCGAAGGTGATAATTTTAGACTGAGACCCTAAATTTACAGGTAATTTTTGAACATCTTTGTTTAAAGGATTAAATACTACATTAAATTTTAGTACCTCTTTCCATCCTCAAAGTGATGGACAGACTGAAAGAGTAAATCAGGTATTGGAAGATCTACTTAGAATGTACGTAAAGGAGCAGCCAAGTAAATGGGAAGATTATTTACACCTGGTAGAATTTGCTTACAATAATCATTATCAAGCTTCAGCTAGGTATAGTCCTTTCGAAATTCTGTATGGAAGGAAATGCAATACTCCCATCTCTTGGAGTAATCTAGTGGACAGGTTAGTATTAGGACCTGAATTATTGAAAGAAATGGAATTAATTGTAAAACAGGTACAAGGTAATCTAAAAATTGTGCAAGATCGACAGAAAAGTCAAGCAGAACTTAAACGAACTCCAAAGGAGTTCCAGGTAGGCGAACATGTTTTCATTAAGGTGAGACCCAAAAAGAGTTCTCTGAGGTTGGGTAGTTGTGCTAAAATAGCACCTTGATATTGTGGTCCTTTTGAAATACTGTCCAAGATCGGACAGGTAGCCTATCAGTTAGCTTTACCAACGAATTTAAGAGTTCACAATGTTTTTCACATTTCTGTATTAAAAAAATATGTACATGATGCTGCTCATGTTATTAATTGGAATGATGTGTAGGTGGAACCCGAAGGAGATTTTCTGGTGGAACTGGATTGTATCCTTGAGCAGAGGGAGATCTCGCTTTGAAACCGCACCATTGGTCAAGTGAAGGTGCAATGGAAGCACCTTAGTCCAGAGGAAGCCACCTGGGAATTGGAAAGTCATATGCAAGATGCATATCTAATACTATTTTAGGGAAACTCTGAGGAGGAGGAATAAATAACATCGAGGATGATGTTATAATTTAAGGGGGTGTGTATGTCACATGCCCCAATTTGCAAAAACAATTTAATGTTATTTGAGGAACATTGTGTTATATTTTATGCTAAGTTTGTAATTGATGACCCAGTGGGGTCAAGAATAATTAATGTAATTCAAAATATTTTATTTATAAACAAATAAATGATGAGACAACAGCTTAGGGAAGCTGTTAAAAGAGTGTTTACTAGTTAATTGGTGGAGGAGACTAGATGGAGAGTAAACTGACAAGTGGCAGCATACTCAAACCACTTCCAACTATTGTAGGTGGCAACTTCCCTATATTTGTGGTCATGATTCCCCAAGAAAGTGGAATCAGAGCAGGTGGCTCATTAAATGAAAACTAACCCAAAAGACCTAGGAATCTCTATAAAATTTCCCATTGAAGACGGCTGAGGCTACTCATATTAGAGGTGATCATTCAGGGTGAATGAATTTACTCAAGAGAAATTCAATGGAGGGGATTACTGAAGTGAGTTTGAGGGGTTAACTACTGAGACTGAACTTATTGCAGCTTTTAGGCTAAATTTTATACTGCTATGAGCAGATTTTAATTACTAAGGTAATTGGACGAGTCAGGTGACAGAGGTCTTACATTTATATTCTCCACCTAGTTCTCTGCCAAGAAGACCAGCAACAAGCTTGGGGGTCCTGAGGAAGTGTTGTCTGAGTGCTCTCTAGGAGTTTGGTTGGGAGGAACAGCCTCCTTAAGATGTTGTCATCTTATCATTAACAAGTTCTATTTGTCTTTATGTTATTATATTTGTTTACTGTCTGCAATAAAATGTTTATTAGTTTCTAACTACATGAATGTTAGTATTTTAGGGTTTATGAAGAAAGGCATGAATGTGTAATGTTAGACCTGGTAAATTACAGATTATGTTAAAGTTAGAAATGAATATGCAAAATGAGAAACATATAGAATTAGAATTTTCATAATATATTTTTCCAAGCCTGACTCAGGTAGTACTCTAGTACAGCTGGGTGTTTAGGTGAATAAGATGATTCTTTTACTTGAATGAAAACTGTAACTAGATTTTACTTTAGTTTGCTTATAATTTCTACTGTAAAGAAGTATTAAATATTGTACGCATTTATTTACTTCAGTTATAAACTAAAAGATAGGTATGTAAAAGAATAGTAATAATATTATTCATAGAAATAATTCTAGTATTAGTATTCTTTATAAAATATAGAGATTACAGTTTAATAATCAAACATAAGTATAGTAGATAGGCTAACATCTAAGAACCAAGTAAAAAGAATTTGTAAAACATTTTTATAACATTGAATTCCAAACACTGTGCCTCTCTGTCTAAGATAGAAGGATTCTACTATAATCTATTTAGAACCACAGAAGTCTCTACAGTAATACACTACTTAAATTTTGAAAGATAAATATATCCTTTTCACTAGTATGCAGCATTAAAACCCTAATCTTTCTTAGCTGAAATTTATAAACAAAACCGTAAAAATCATTAAAGAACTCATTAAATAAACAGAGATAAGAATTACTAAGTATAATAATACTATTATCAAGCTGTAGGGTTTATTTATTAATTAACCCTTTTAAGCCAAAAATCAAAGTAAAATATTGCTCTTAAACATAGTAATTTTTCCCATAAACTATGAATTAGAAATCATTATAAATATAGGGTAATAAATTAAAATATTACATAAACAAATTATTGAAAGAAAAAATTAAAATAATCAAATATTACTTAAACCATTTGCAAATACAGAAACCATTAATAAGGAATGGCTTACAGCCTTTAGAGTCAAAGGGTAGAGGCTCAGGCCTGTTAATAAAACCAAAATGTGCAGAATATATATAGTATCAAAATATTTTACTGACAGGAGAAAAATCATGTTCCCATTTACAATCCCGACTACTTCACAGTCTTCCTTCACCAACCAAAATCTACTGTAAAAACTGAAATAAACTAGACAGAGGTCGACAAGCCTCTTTAAGTTCAGAGCTGGGCTCTTTTGTTTTAATAACGAAAGCATTTACATTGTTCAGGCCGTAAGGCTAAAAAATCAAGTAAAAACTAGTTACATCACAACTTCCAGAGCCTTCTTCACCCTGCACGAAGTACCCTTTAAGGGTTTCTAAAAGCATTGACAAGTAATAAAAAAGCCTTAAAACATAACTAACAGAGAATCGAGGTCGTGCTTTACAACCACAGGAACCAACATCCAACAACCACAACTGCATGCAAGAAGAACCCTCAATGGAACTGGGCCTTACCAGTTGCATTCCCATGAAAGGAATGAAGTGTGAGCTCGTTTCCACCTACAGTATTGGAGCCGAGATCAAGAACCTGCAAGTTCCAAACCAAATCATTTAAAATATTTGTTTGCATAAAAATTGTAAAACCCTCGTAAGTAAAACAAATGGAAAAACCGATTTTAGAGTAAGACTTTACCTGCTGTAAATTGGAGTGGAAGCTGCGGAAGGATGGCCACACCAGGACACATTTGGCACCATGCCGAGAGGAAGAAGGCAGGAGGTCACCTCTGCAAAGGAAACACAAGAAATCGACTCAAGTATATGAGGGCAGAAGCTATGATGTTCAGTTGCAAGTTAAAAACAGCACAGCCCTCGATCCATAAAGAAAGGCCATTATCCACTCTTACTATAACTCCATCCACTAGTAAAAGAACCCAAACCATAAACGACTTCACCCAGCAGTCACAGTATAGTATTTGCAGGCGAAATGCCAAATGTTAAAGGTGGTTACAGGCCTCTCATGGCCGGGGGCTCTCAGCTCATCCAAACAAAGGAGAAACTCTCGCAGGTTGCATTGCAACTGAGTAGGGTTTGCATGGTTTTAAGTCAACCAACAAGTGGATGTAACCTATCCACGTGCCCAACCAAATAACTATCCAAGTGTGGGTCAAAACCTTAAGTCAGCGCTAC
>LPNX010175732.1:189547-251769 GCA_001517045.1 Pseudotsuga menziesii | reverse complement strand
GGGGGGGGGGGGGGGGGGGGGGGGGACTAGTCCTCAAGGGCAAGGAGGAGTCAGGTGGGGTGAGAGTTAAGGAAGAGGGAGGGAGCGAGAGGGGAGTTGGGGAGAATAGATAATGAGGGAGGGATTCGTAGCTTCTAAACCTTTGGGGTTTAAAGCATTAAAATAAATTTCTAACAATTGATCATTCAAGTGTGTTTTAGAAAGCTTACCCGAGTGATGATCTGATTCTTGCTGTAGAGGTTGTTCTAGATCTTTGCAATGTTTCTCTGAGAGTTGTTCTGTAGAAATTGGAGGTTGAGGGGTTTCTTCCTCTAGTATGAAGGGTTTATCCACCTTACACCCTTGTTTGGTTCTGACATCTTCCTTTGCCGCTTCAACCCGAGGAACCCATCTTTTCCTAGCTTGGTTCCTTGTAAATCCCAAATGGAAATTTTTTGCGAGATGTGCAATTGCATGGCATCTATGACATCTGAAGGGTATTCCTTCATAATTAAGAATTTTTTATTTGGTGTCGCTGCCCCAAATTAGGTTTAGATGCTCCTGGAGATTTGTTCTAATGTTGAGGAATATGAGTATGTGAGCAACTGATTTTCTTCGAGTAGTCTGAAAAAGAGAGATCAGCGTCTAGAAACACCCCAAGCACATTTCCAATATCCCGGAAGGAATCCAAGTTATAGAATTCCTAAGGAAGACCAAGAAGGAAGACCCAGACAAGTTGTGTGTCCATTCTCTCGCAGTCCGCACCAAATAGCGAAGTCCATTTTTTGAGCAGAACATGTATTGATCCAAAGCTCCAGTGTTTCCCCATAATTTTTTTGTCGTCCTCAGCACCATGTAACTTAAAGCCTAACCATCCCTTGGTTAGGGAACTAGTTTCCAGTTCATAGTGTAGCATATTCAACCAATTCTTTCTGACCCAGTATTCCAAACCCTCAGTGCTAGGGTGGTGACCCTAATTTTTCCAACCAAGATAGTCTCTCCCATATTCATGGCCTCTCCTATAGATACGTTTACCCCACAGATGAGATTTATAGGCCGTTTTGTAGAAATTAAGCACTTGTTCTTCCTTTTCCTAGAGTTTCTTTATGGATCTTCCTTGCTGGTTTGTGAGCTCTCCTTATCCTCTCTGCTGCTCTCACCAAACTCAGGGATCAACTAGTTTCCCTTGCAAGTTCATTGACCGAAAGAGGGATGCTAAAAATCCTTCCGGGTTGTGGTAATATTCTCAGTTCCCCGTGTTGTGCAATGTTGTGCCCAAGGGTTTTAGAAGGGGACCAATCCATCCAAATTATAAGAGTTTGAATCCATTGAGTAGGGATGGATCCAAGGGCGTCGACATGTTCGATGTATGGCTTGCTTCAATGTCAGTATGCAGAATGGTATATTAAGAAGGGTAACTGAACACTAGGTTTTCTTCGAGTTATGGATGGAACAACGTATAGGTATTTCTACCAAGCAACGGATCAAGTGATCTAACAACCAGCGGTAGCTATGGAGCTTCTTCAGTGTGCTCTGGTGGGTAGTCCAAATGCAAGCTACTGACTCTGGTTTCCATTGACCTGGTCATTTCAGTTGATATCCCAACTGTCATAGCTACAGGGTAAGACCCGTTGGAAATAGTAAAAAACTCAGTGCTTGCTGGCGAGGAAGAGAAAACATTTACCCCATGCCACAAATCCTCTATACAGTCCACCAATTCCTCCTCGCCATCTGCAGCCATCCGTCATCCATGTGCCGCGTATCGTAGAGCAGTAGTGTGTAGTTCTAGTGGTTTTCAGGGGTTGTAGATGCAACCCCTCAGGGTTTGAGAAAACCACAGGTTCATCCTCACTCTATATATATATATATATATAATTGCATGCTTTTGTCTTTATGAAATATCCATTTTAGTATTTTAATAATATTATATATTTTTTAGTTATATATAAATTTTTTGATCAAATCTTGTAATTATTGTTTAAAGTATATAATTACTCTTTCTTCATCGATTTTATGGAGATTGAGCAATTTTAGTAAATTTGCAGATTTTAAAATTCAATAGGCTCAGGTAATAATTGAATTATGGATGGTCACGTTACAAGTTTACCAACTTTTCTGATTTTGTATATAGAATAATAATCGGAAAAAAAAAAGATGAAATTTGGTTATATAATTTTTATTTTCATTATTATTATTAAACCATAAAGCATTTGTATTAAAACTAGTGTAGATTCTTCTTTAAAAATGATTATACCAAATTAACAGTAATTGCATGCACGTAAAAATTAAGATTATTTGGTTTAAATTAAGAGAATAGCTAATACACCTTTAAAAAATGAAAACCATGTAATTGTATTTCCAATATTGTTGAACTTTGAAATAATATATTTTCCATCAATTTTAAAATACAATAAACTATCTTAACACTCCTACCAAGATACTTTCAGCAAATAGGAAAGACAATTTCTTTAACAAAATATAACATTAAAAAAATACCTTCATTGCTCCAACTTTTTCAAAAAATGAAAAAGGCAATTGCTTTAAGACAATATAACATTAGGGATGACAAGATGTACACAATCTACACAATAATAAGACAGGACTACTTGTTAGTACTGTAATTTATGCTTCTAACTATTCATTGTTGTTAATGTTAAAAAGTTCCAGTTTTTTTTCAATACGACATAAATTGTGCTCCGAAGACATCTCCATTTGTTCCATTGATGTTTGATGTGGCCATCATACAAATTTTCAAAACAATATAAATCTAGACAAATGGTTCTTGACATCAGCTCAACTGTGCTCCGAAGACATCTCCATTTGTTCCATTGATGTTTGATGTGGCCATCATACAAATTTTCAAAACAATATAAATCTAGACAAATGGTTCTTGACATCAGCTCAACATCTTCCAAAGATTCAAAGTGATATAGAATAATAAAATTTATAGTGTCCACATATGTCAATTTTGTTCATTCTCTGATGTCTGGTGTGTGAATGCAATCCAAAAACTATTGTAAGACATTGTGTTTCTATCCCTCATCTTCGAGGTCTTAAGGAATTACTGTAGTTGCAAATGATTTGATTCACTTTGCAGGTCCCTTGACTCCTTGGGCGCCATACTTCTTTATCTTGCACCTTGGAATCACATCGCTTGGTTATGCAAATGTGGGATTTTCTACAACACACTTTTCTTGGAAATATAGAAGAAAATAAACAACCATCCTCCATAAACAATTGAAGATTTATGCTCGTAAGTATGAAATTCATTGCTTCCATGTTAAAACCTAGAACACTTCCCATTCTAATCATCTCGTATAGTCCTGCAATAAAAGCTAGAAATTTCAGTAACAGATATTATGAGATAACATCAACAAAAGTAGTGACAAACAACATTATTGCCTTGTGATTGTGTTGATTAAGTGCTTGTATAAAGAACTGCTTTACTCGTGGCTTTACTTCCTTTCTCCATCGTACCATTCTCGTTGTTTTCACTTGAATTCTCTACTTCGTTAGTTTCTCTAGGCAGTTACAAAGAAAATTCCATTATGAGTGGTTCACTCACTACATAGACTAACCAATCCATAAGTGTTCTAATAAGCTTATTCCTCTCATCACATGTAATTTTGAAGGAAGGATTTGCAAAATATGCAATCAACATTTTGCACAATCCCATCACCCATATCCAATCACCTAAAGAAATTTTGTAAAGATATATTCTCCCACATAGAGACCTTGGTTCTGATAACTGCTTGGGAAGTATTTCGAACTCCGAGAAGGTTATAAATCAAGAACAATGAATCCAAAGGTATTTCAGTATTAGAAGTGTTTGGGTGCTATGAAAATTTTATCCTTAATGAACACCCCTTGAAAATTCTTTCAAATCCAAGTTTCCAAGGACAAATGCTTTATCTGGGTTACAAAAATGGGTAGGCTTTAATATATGTGCATATTAACAGTTCACAGAGACCACTAGCTTCAAGATTCATATGGGAGGACAAACCCACCCAATATTTACAATATGCTTCCAAACCAAACAACAAATATAGGTTGGTCGGTGTTGCTTGTCCAGTCCTGCCACAAAGAGCAGTAATCTTCAATTCATGGTTGTTTGGGAACACCAAGAAATTTGGAGAATAATTCAAGCAATGGTCCATCATACCAACATTCCAGTACCTTTAGCCTGGTTGTGAAAAGGCCATAAATATCATGAATGACGCATGAACTTGGATCGGTCCAGTGACCTTCAATATCTGGATCGCCATCATCGAGAATTTAATTTTGTAGCACCCTACTTCCATGAGATTCCCACTTTGAATTTGCATCCCGTAGATGCTTATACAATCTGGTTATCGCTTTGAATTATTTACAGCTTCTGATGATCAACAATTATGTGACATCTTTTACCAACTTCAGTGACAACGCAGACCTGCTCAAGAGAATCCTTGAATTCATGAATGGACTTGCCATAGCACATCACGTCAAAAAGAGAATGCGATATTCTAACAGGGGGGAAGAACTCCATTTGGAATTAAACAAGAAAGATATAACCAGAAATTCAAAGCCTTTGAACGTTTTTACCCATTTTCCTTGCACTAAATATGTTGGAAAGCACTGAGAAGCCCCATATAAAATAAAAACCTTTGGTATGTGTGGATATTCATGGTCGTTTCTCATCCTTTACTTGTGTGAATCTACTTGGACTCCATGGATGCCCAACGAATGTCATGGATCACGTCTCAGACTTCTAGATGGTTCCTACGGAGAAAAGCTTCCTGATCTATGCTTGCAAACCCCCTTTTCTTGTTTCTTATGTTCCTTTGTTCCAAGTGTCTGAGAGAGCATTGTGCTATAAATGGGAGAGTCGTAAATGGGTGTGATATCCATTCAACCATTTAAATTTTAAATTTTAAATCTGAGTGAGTGCAAGAGTCTGTCTATTAAATGGGTGGGGTATCCATTCTACCATTTCAATTCAAAAACTTAAGTCCAGATCTTTGTGTTGGTGAGCCATCCACATCAACAGAAGTTGTACTACATAGAAGTGGGACATGCTAACAGAGGTTCTTGAAGGACTGGTTAACCATGTTTCGTTAAAGAAGGATGCTAGGAGATAGAGTGTTTTCACCAAAGGAAGTAGCCGCCGGAATCCCAGATCGAGTGGGTGTTGGGAAAACCATATGTGTGCCCCATTTCCTACGCCCTTGGGATAAGGCAGTGGTGTCATGCAAATAGGTTAGGTTCAAATTTTGGTGTTGTAAATCCTTTGAATCTATGTGTTAAAAGGTGTTGTCCTCTTGAAAGTGGTTTCCCTTTGTCATCAAAAGGCTTAATACCTATTTGGTAGGCCACATTGCTATAAATAATATGACACTTTAAGAAACTTTTAATAAAGATCACACAATGTATAACATTAAGAGAAGAGGAGTGCACTCTAGAACCCATTAGGAAATAGATGTGTACCATAATGTAATGTTATGCTAATAAAGCAAAATAAAGTAAAGTTAAAGCTCATCGCCATTGTAAATCCATCTTAACCCAATGATTTAAGCATTGAGAGGTTTGTGTCCTCTTTTTAATCTTTCTTAGTGCTTAATAGATTTAGGGGTTAGTGTAATTGGATGTTAGTATTGTACTTTAAGACACTCTTTACAAATAACAAACATGTAAAAAATTTAAAAAAAACATAATTATTTCACTAAGAGAAACAAAATACACTCTACCTGCAATGAAAGTTAAATGGTTGATTATTAAATTACCAAAACCAATTTTTATAATCTTGAAAATGTCATAATGATGATGATGATTAAAGTCCATTGAGATCAACTTCGATTACCAAGCCTTAAGAGAAAAGAAAAAAAGAATTATTTGGCTTGCAATAAAATTGTATTCATAAGCTCAAAAATCCTAGAAAGAAGCATTCCTAGATTGCCATACTATATGTTTAGCTGAATGTTTTCTTCAACCTAATGTAATTGCAGTCCCATTCTTGAGGTGGATCCCCAAGAGTTAAGATAATTTACAGAGAGCTCATTCTAGCCTACCGCCAGTCCTCCCAAGTGTCCTTTTGCACTTTGAGCAAGAAAGGTGAAATTTCGACTTATGGAGTTTAACAAGTTTGTGACCTCTGTTTCTGACCCCATTGTTTCCTGTAGGAGGATCATATTCGGTTTTTGGACCAGGAACATCCTCTTTAGGGTAATTTTTTTCTAGGAACTTTCCAAACCCCTACAGTTTTGTGAGAGGATCTTCATTTGGGAACCTCTTCCAGGGCTTGCACTGTTCTAAGTGCCCCAAAAATTGTTTTATGTCTTCCATTTGCTTGATCCTTCAGTGATTTTTGTTGTGCATAAGAGATGAGCGAGG
Source organism: Pseudotsuga menziesii (assembly GCA_001517045.1). Taxonomy (NCBI): domain Eukaryota; kingdom Viridiplantae; phylum Streptophyta; class Pinopsida; order Pinales; family Pinaceae; genus Pseudotsuga; species Pseudotsuga menziesii. The sequence goes on along the minus strand of LPNX010175732.1, from coordinate 245,424 downwards.
GTCTGCCTCTTCCTTTTACTTTTAGGGGAAAACTTGGGTTTAGCCCTCGACCNGGGGGGGGGGAGTCAGGAAGAGAAGGGATATCTCTCGACCTAAGGTGGAAATGTATTGTTGAAGATGAGGAGGGGGCGGGGAAGTAGTCCTCAAGGGCGAGGAGGAGTCAAGGGGGGTGAGATTTAAGGAAGAGGGAGGGAGGGAGTGGGGAGTTAGGGAGAATAGAAAGTGAGGGGGGGAACCGTAGCTTCTAAACCTTTGAGGTTTAAATCATTCAAAGAAATTTATAACAATTGATCATTCAAGTGTCTTTTAGAAAGTTTACTCGGGTGATGCTTTGATTCTTACTGCAGAGGTTGTTCCATATCTTTGTAATGTTTCTCTGAGAGTTGTTCTATAGAAATTGGAGGTTGAGGGGGTTCTTCCTCCAATATGAAGGGTTTATCCACCTTACGCCCCTATTTGGTTTTGACATCTTCCTTTTCTGCTTCAACCCGAGGAATCCATATTTTCCTAGCTTGGTTCCTTGTAAATCCCAAATGGCATTTTTTTGTGAGATGTGCATTTGCATGACATCTATGACATCTGAAGGGTATTCCTTCATAATTGAGAATTTGTTATTTGGTGTCGCTACCCCAAATTAGGTTTAGATTCTCCCAAATATTTGTTCTAATGCTGAGGGAGATGAGTATACGAGCAACTGATTTTCTTCGAGTAGTCTGAAAAGATAGATCAGCATCCAAAAACATCACAAGTGCATTTCCAATATCCCAGAAGGAATCCAAGTTCCATAATTCCCAAGGAAGTCTAGGAAGGAAGACCCAAATGGGTTGTGTGTCAATTCTCTCACAGTCTGCATCAAAGAGCGGAGTCCATTTTTTGAGCAGAACATGTATTGATCCAAAGCTCCAATGTTTCCCCATAATTTTGTCGTCGTCCTCAACACTATGTAACTTAAAGCCAAACCATCCCTTGGTTAGGGCACTGGTTTTTGGTTCATAGTGTAGTAGATTCAACCAATTATTTTTGACCCAGTCTTCTAAACCCTCAAGGCTAGGGTGGTGACCTCTGATTTTTCCAACCAAGATAGTCTCTTCCATATTCATGGCCTCTCATATAGATACGTTTACCTTGCATATGAGATTTATAGGCCCTTTTGTAGAAATTAAGCACTTGTTCTTCCTTTTCCTAGGGTTCCTTTCTAGATCTTCCTTGCTGGTCTGTGAGCTCTCCTTATCCTCTCTACTACTCTCATCAGAGTCAGAATAAACTAGTTTCCCTTGCGAGTTCATTGGCCGAAGGAGGGATGCTAAAAATCCTTTCAGGCTGTGGTAATCTTCTCAATTCATCGTGTTGTGCAATGTTGTGTCCAAGGGTTTTAGAAGGGGGCCAAACCATCCAAATTGTAAGAGTTTGAATCCATTGAACAGGGCTAGATCCAAGGGTGTCGACATGTTTGATGTAGGGCTTGCTTCAACATCCATATCCAGAATGGTATATTAAGAGGGGTAATTGAACACTAGGTTTTCTTTGAGTTATGGAGGGAACAACATATAGGGATTTCTACCAAGCAACAGATCGAGCGACCTAACAATCAGCGCTAGCTGTGGAGATTCTACGGTGTGCTCTGGTGGGTAGTCCAAATGTAGGGTGTTGACTCTGGTTTCCATTGACTTGGTCGTTTTGGTTGATGTCCCAACTGTCATAGCTGCAGGCTAAGACCAGTTAAAAACTTCAAGATACCTTCATTACAACAACTTCCAACAAATAGGTAAGAAAATTTCTTTAACACAATATAACATTAAAAAAATATTTTCATTGCTCCAACTTTTTCAACCAATGAAAAAGAAAATTGCTTTAAGACACTATAACTTTAGGGATGACAAGATGTACACAATCTACATAATAATAAGACATAACTACTTTCCAGTACTATAATTTATACTTCTAACTATTCACTGTTGTTAAAGTTAAAAAGTTCCAGTTTTCTTCATCATATGACATAAATTATGCTCAGAAGACATCTCCATTTGTGCCATTGAAGTTTGATGTGGCCATCATCCAAATTTTCAAAGCAATATAAATCTAGGCAAATGGTTCTTGACATCAGCTCAACATCTTCCAAATCTTCAAAGTGACATAGAATAACAAGCTTTCTAGCATCCACAAATGTGAATTTTGTTGATTCTATGATGTCTTGTGTGTGAATTCCATCCAATTCCATTATGAGTGGTTCATTCACTACATAGACTCACCAATTCATAAGAGTTCTAATAAGCTTATCCCTCTCATCACATGGAATTTTGAAGGAAGGATTTGCAAAATATGCAATCAACATTTTGCGCAATCCCATCCCCCATATCCAATCACCTAAAGATAGTTTGTAAAGATATATTCTCCCACATAGAGACCTTGGTTTTGATAACTACTTGGGAAATATTTCAAACTCCGAGAAGGTCATAAATTGAGACCAATGAATCCAAAGGTATTTCGGTATTAGAAGTGTTCAGGTGCCATGAAAATTTTATCCTTTATGAACACCCCTTAAAAATTCTTTCAAATCCAAGTTGCTTTGCCTAGGTTACAAAAATGGATATCTCTAATATCTGTGCATATCGACACTATAAAGAGACCATTGGATCCGACATTCATGTGGGAGGACAAGCCCACCCAATTTTTACAATATGCTTCCAAACCAAACAACAAATATAGGTTGGATGATGTTGCTTGTCCAATCCTGCCTCAAAGAGCACTAATCTTCAATTCATGGTTGTTTGGGAACACCAATATATTTGGAGAATAATTCAAGCAATGGTCCATCATACCAGCATTCCAGTACCTTTAACCTGGTTATGAAAAGGCCATAAAGATAATGAATGACACATGAACTTGGATCGGTCTAGTGACCTTCAATATCTGGATCACCATCATCTGGAATCCTATTTTGTAGCACCCTACTTCCATGAGATTCCTACTTTGAATTTGAATACTGTAGATTCTTACACAATCTGGTTATCACTTTGAAATATTTACGACTTCTGATGATCAACAATTATGCGACATCTTTTACCAACTTCAGTGGCAACACAAACCTGCTCAAGAACATCCTTGAATTCATGAATGGACTTGCCATAGCACATCACGTCAAAAAGGGAATGTTATCTTCTAACATGGGTAGAACTCCATTTGGAATTAAACCAGAAAGATATGACCAGAAATTCAAATCCTTTGAACGTTTTTACCAATTTTCCTTGCGATAAATATGTTGGAAAGCACTGAGAAGCCCCTTTGGTATGTGTGGAGATTCATGGTCTTTTCTCATCCTTTACTTTTGTGAATCTGCTTGGCCACCATGGATGGTCAATGAATGGCATGGATCATGTCTCAGACTTCTAGATGCTTCTTACGAAGAGAAGCTTCATGATCTATGCTTGCAAACCCCCTTTTCTTTCTTGTTATGTTCCTTTGTTTTAAGTGTATGAGAGAGCACTGTGCTATAAATGGGAGAGATATCCATTCAACCATTTAAATTTTAAATTTTAAATCTGAGTGAGTGCAAGAGCATGTGTAGTAAATGGGTGGGGTATCCATTCTACCATTTCAATTCTAAAATTTAAGTCCAGTTCTTTGTGTTGGTGAGCCATCCACATCAACAGAAGTTGTACTACGCAGAAGTGGGACATGCTAACGAAGGTGGTTGAAGGATTGGTTAATGACGTTTTGTTAAAGAAGGCTTCCCAAAGAGTGATGTCTCTAAAGGAAGTAGCCGTCGGAATCCTGGATCAAGCAGGTGTTGGGAAAACCATTTTTTTCTTAATGTCGGTCACCAAGAATGGGGCAATATGTGTGCCCAATATCCTACTCCCTTGGGATAAGGCAATGGTTTCATGCAAATAGTTTAGGTTCAAATTTTGGTGCTATAAATCCTTTGAATGCTTGTTAAAAGGTGTTGTCTTCTTGAAAGTTGTTTGCCTTTGTCATCAAAAGGCTTAACACCTATTTGATATGCCACATTGCTCTAAATAATATGACACTTTAAGAAACGTTTAATAAAGATCACACAATGTACAACATTAAGAGAAAAGGAGTGCACACTAGAGCCCATTAGGAAATAGATGTGTACCATAATGTAATGTTATCCTAATAAAGCAAAATAAAATAAAGTTGAAGCTCATAACCATTGTAAAATCCATCTTAACCCAATGATTTAAGCATTGAGAGGTTTGTGTCCCATTTTTAATCCTTCTCAGTGCTTAATAGATTTAGGGTTAGTGTAAGTGGATGTTAGTACTGTACTTTAAGACACTCTTTACAAAGAACAAACATGTAAAAAATACAAAAAGATAATCATTTCACTAAGAGAAGCAAAATACACTCTACGTGCAATGAAAGTTAAGTTAAAGATAATTATAATCTTGAAAATGTCATAATGATGATGATGATTAAATTCGATTAAGATCAACTTGGATTACCAAATCTTAAGAGAAAAGAAAATATATATATTTGGCTTGCTATGAAATTTTATTCATAAGCCCAAAAATCTTAGAAAGAAGCATTACTAGATCACCAAAAAGAATTATTTGGCTTGCTATAAAATTTTATTCACAAGCTCAAAAATCTTAGAAAGAAGCGTTCCTAGATCACCATACTATATGTTTAACTGAATGTTTCCTTCAACCCAGTGTAATTGCAGTCCCATTCCTAAGGTGGATCCCCAAGAGTTAAGACGGGTTACAAAGAGCTGATTCTAGCCTACCACCAGTCCTCCCGAGTGTCCTTTTGCACTTTGAGCAAGAAAGGTGTAATTTCGACTTATGGAGTTTAATAGGTTTGTGACCTCTGTTTCTTACCCCATTGTTTCATGTAGGAGGATCATATTTGGTTTTTAGACCAAGAGAATCCTCTTTAGGGCATGTTTTTTCCAGGCACTTGCTAAACCCCCTACAGTTTTGTGAGAGGATCTTCATTTGGGAACCTCTTTCAGGGTTTGCACTGTTCTAAGTGCCCCAAAAATTGTTTTATGTCTTCCATTTTCTTGATCCTTCAGTGATTTTTGTTGTGCATAAGAGATGAGCGAAGGTCTACCTCTTCCTTTTACTTTTAGGGGAAAACTAGGGTTTAGCCCTAGACCAGTGTATGTGGGGCCAAAGTTAGGAAGAGCAGGGATGTCTCTCTACCTAAGGTGGAAATGTATTGTTGAAGATGAGGAGGGGGGGAAGTAGTCCTCAATAGAGGGGAGGAGTCATGGGGGTGCATGGGGGTGTGAGAGTTAAGGAAGAGGGAGGGAGGGAGAGTGGAGTTGGGGAGAATTGAGTAGAGAAAGTGAGGAGAGAAATCGTATCTTCTAAACCTTGTCAGATTTTTATCATTCAATCTAGCATTATCTTAGGATCTTTAACTAAGATAATAACAAGCACAGCAATCAAACACAAGAGACAATAGACACAAATATTTTCCTCGTGGAAACCATAAAGGAGAAAACCCCACAACTTCCTTAGAGATTGAATCAGCACCAAAAGCAAAACCCCAAAACAGTAAGATGATATCCCAACAGCAGTAGTCTCTCTCTTTCTTATCCCAACAACTTCTTCTCTCTCATTTATGTGCTACAAATGAGTGTGAGTGAATGTGTGATAAATAGAGAGACTCGCTCTCTATTTATACTAATTCCTGACTTGACAGTAACTCACTAGGGCCAACTTCTCTAGGAGATTCTAATAACCCTAGGGCCCCGCAACTGCGGGGACTTTAACCCTTGATCAATAGGAAGGGTTACCCTCTATGAATTTACATGACTTGTTTACATTATTGAATCTCCCGATAGGAACATCGGGGCATGACATGACTCAATTACATTACAGATACTTCTCGGAATAAACATCGGGATACAATACATAAAATATACAAGCGAATACATTTTGAAGTTACAAATACATCAACACTCCCTCTTAACTAGGAATGTATTCTCTCGACATAATTTATCAGCACAGATCTTCTTCTCTGTATCCACTGGATCATCATTGAGTTCTCATCATCTCCATCTTCAAGTCATCTTCATCTGCAAGTCATCTTCATTATTGGATCTGGATCATCACTGGATCTGGATCATCACTGCTGGATCGTCATCACTAGATCTGGATCATCACTTGATCTGGATCATCACTAGATCTGGATCATCACTCGATCTAGATCATCACTATTGGATCATCATCACTGGATCTGGATCATCACTGGTGTTATTTCTTGATTCTTCTCGTCATAGGAAGTTCTACAAAGCCAGCCCTTTTTCATGTTGGTTGTAAGCCTAGCCTCCTTGTAGGTCTTCTTCAGCGCTTATATTCGACCCTAAGTTGGAATGGCTTGCTCAACACTTACATCTGATCATGAGAGGAACACATCCAATAACCATGTCAAAAAGGCTCAGCACTCACATCCGATCATGGGAGGAACACATCCAAGAACCATATCAGAAAGGCTCAGCACTTATATTTGACAATGGGAGGAAAACATCCAAGAACCATGTTAGAAGGGCTCAACACTTATATCTAACCATGGGAGGAACACATCCAAGAACCATGTCAGAAGGGCTCAACACTTATATCTGACCATGGGAGGAACACATCCAAGAACCATGTCAGAAGGGCTCAACACTTATATCCATCCATGTGGGGAACACATCCCGCATCCATGCTAGAAGGGCTCAACACTTATATCCAGCCATGTGGGGAACACATCCCGCATCCATGCTAGAAGGTCTCAGCACTTATATCTGATCATGTGGGAACACATCCCACAGTCTCCTCATAATGGCTCTGCACTTATATATGATCATGTAGGAACACATACCACAATCACATTAGAATGGCCCTACACTTACATCTGATCATGTGGGAACACATCCCACAGTCACATTAGAATGGCCCTTAGCTCCAGGCTTAGTATTCCTAGTAACTGACCAGGTGCCTTCATTCTCCCAGAGAATGGCCTTCAGCGCTTATATCTGATAATGATGGAACACATCCCATAGTCACCTCAGAATGGCGCGGCACTTACATATGACCATGGAAGGAACCAATCCTCTCACCATGTTAGAATGACTCACGGACTCATCACTTCCCCTTGGAGGGAACCTCGATCTGGAGAACACCAAGCTTCTCCCTGAAGTACTCAAACTTCACTCTGGCCAATGGCTTAGTCAACACATCAGCTATCTGTTCGTCCATCACAACATACTGGAGCTTCACTACTCCTCTCTGCACCATATCCCTGATATAGTGATATTTGATCTTGATATGATTTGACTTGTCATGGAAACCCGGGTTCTCAGACAACTTCACACAACTCTGGTTGTCGTAATATATACAAGTAGCATCCAACTGGAGATCAAATAAATCATACAATAGCTTCCTCATCCATACTACCTCACAACTATCTAAACAAGCTGGGACATACTCTGCTTCAGATTTACTCAGTACCACGCAAGACTGTTTCCTGCTAAACCAAGAGATCATACCTGATCCCATACTGAAGCAGCACCCTGAAGTGCTCTCTATATCGATGGCACTGCCTGCCAAATTTGAATCAACATAACCTTCCAAGTTAATCTTCTGATCAACCTTATACTTGAGCCCATAATCAACTGTACCCTTTAGGTACCTCAGAATATGCTTTGCAGCAATCAAGTGAACATGTCTCAGATCCGTCAGGAACTGGCTCAAGGTGTTCACAGCAAAGCAAATATCTGGTCTCGTATTCGTCAGGTACATCAAGGACCCAATCATTTGATGATACATCATAGCATCAATCGACTATGATGAAGCATCACTTAGAAGCTTAAGATTCGATGCCATGGGTGTGGTCATGGCCTTGCAGTCCATCATCCTGAACCTCTTCAGGATCTCTATTGCATACTTCCCTTGTCTAAGGGAGATTCCATCCGCATTCTTCCACACTTCCATGCCTAGAAAATAGTACATCATACCCAAGTCCTTCATTTCGAACTCAACAACAAGCTTCCTCTTTGTATCAGCAATCAACCCATCCATACCCGTTACAAACGGATCATCTACATACAACAGGAGTATCACTGGGTTCCCATCTTCAACCTTTTAGTAAAGGTTGGATTCTGCTTTACTTTTGGTAAAGCCCAAACTGGATAGGAAGCTATCAATTTTGTCGTACCATGTCCTGGGTTCCTATTTCAAACCATACAGGGCTTTCTTCAATTTACACATATGAGTATCCCTATCATGTGTCTCAAAACCAAGTGGCTGCTCCATGTACACTTCCTCTTCCACTACACCATTCAAGAAAGTAGTCTTGACATCCATCTGGTGTATCTTCCATTTCATCACTACAGCCAGAGCAAGTATTGATCTGATGGAAGTGTATCTGGCTATAGGTGCAAAAGTTTCTTCATAATCTATTCCCTCTTTCTGGGAGAAGCCACGAGCCACAAATCTTGCTTTATATTTTTCTATGCTACCGTCTGCAGTATGCTTGATCTTGTAGATCCATTTGGAAGTTACAATAGACTTCCCCTTTGGTCTAGGGACAACATCCTAGACATCATTCTTCATGATCGATTGATACTCTTCGATCATAGCATCCTTCCATTATTTCCTTTCTGTCGCTTCTTCATAGTTGGAAGGTTCTTTATCGATGAAGTCACATAATAAGGCTACATAACCAGAGCAGGACCTAGTTCTTTTCCTTTCTCTGTGATTGTCTTCTCGAGCCCCATATCTTTCTACACCTTGGATAGCTTCTCATACCCAAGCAGGTTTCCTCTTGTGAGGATTCTTCTCCTGAGGTGGATCTACAGGTTCTTAAGGCTCTTCTGTTTCTTGATCTTCTTCTTGAATTTCTTCGTTCATGGTTGTGTCATGAATTCTGGGTACTTTTGTTTCTTCAAGTTCTTCAACAGGTCTCTTTCTGGATTTGTTGTAAGCTGAATCTTCGTCAAATGTTATGTCCCTGCTGATGTCGATCTTCTTGAATCCTGGGAAGTATATTTTGTAGGCCTTCGAGCTTTCAGAGTATCCCACAAATATACCCTTCCTTCTTGAAGGATCTAACTTTGTCCTCTTTTCTTTCGAAATCAGTATGTATACTGGACAGCTGAATATTCTAAGATGGCTAACTACCATTTTCTTGTCAGAAAAGACTTCTTCACGTGTCTTGTTCTTGAGTACTATGTGTAGAGTACGATTCTGTACATACACCGCTGTTTTGGCAGCTTCTGCCCATAGATGCATGGGAAGATCTTGATCATGAAGCATGGCCCTTGTAGCTTCCATGATTGTTCTATTCTTCCTTTCTGTAACCCCATTTTGTTGTATATTATATGGAGTGGTTAACTCCCTCTTAATCCTTGAATCTTTGCATAATGCTATGAATTCATTTGATGTGAATTCTCCACCTTTATCTGATCGAAAGGTTTTGATCTTCTTTTCTGTATGGTTCTCGATCAAGGCTTTGAATTCATTGAACCTGTTGAATACTTCATCTTTGTTCTTCAAGAAGTATATCCATGTCTTCCTAGAAAAATCATCAATAAAAGAAACATAGTATACATACCCGCTTAATGAATTGAATGACAACGGACCACATACATCAGAGTGGATGATTTCCAATATTCCTTTTTCCTTGCTCTCGTTACTTGGAAATGTCTTCTTTGTATTATTTCCTTTTGCACATCCTTTGCAGACACCATCATGTTTTTCCTAAATTTTTGAAAGACCTTCAACATCTTTGCTTGCAAGTGGTAGTGCTCTGTAATGCACATGCTCAAGCCTTCTATGCTAAAGTTCAATTGGTTCTACTAAGCCATGAACCAAATATTGTTTTGGTTGACCCTTCAATTTGTATAGAGCTCCCTCTTGTTCCCAAATCACTACTGCATCATCAATAGTCTTTCCCTTTGGCCACATGAGAACTTGGCCATCTACAAATGAAACCCTCATGCCTTTTGCATCCAATGCAGATATGGAGAGGAGGTTCTTCTTAAGTCCTGATACAAACAAGACATCCTTCATCGTCATAGACTTTCCAGAGTCTAGCTTATAGGAGGATTCTCCACTACCTTTTATTGGATACTGGTAGTCATCTCCAAGTTTCACCTTGTGTAGTGATTCATGTTCTGACAGTTTCACAAAGGATTCTTTGAATCCCGTCATATGTGTTGATGTATTTGTAACTTTGGAATGTATTCATCTATGTATCTTATGTATTGTAACTCGATGTTTATTCTGGGATGTATCTATAATGTAATTGAGTCATGTTGCCATGCCTCGATGTTTCGATCGGGAGGATCAATAATGTATACAAGTCATGTCAAGTCATTGTAGGTAACCCTCCGATTGTCTAAGGGTTAAAGTCCCCACAGTTTCGGGGCACTAGGGTTATTAGAATCTCCTAGTAAAGGTCGGCCCTGGTAGGGTTTTAGTCATGTCCGGATTAGTATAAATAGAGAACTTGAGTCTCTATTTATATTACAACTCATACACACTCAAGTGTAGCGCATAGTTGAGGAAGGAGAAGACATTGGGGCTAGACAAGAAGAAGATTACTGTTGTCGGGAGATCACTTACTGTTTTGGGATTTTACTGTTTTGGTGTTGATCCTATCTCTGAGGAAGTTGCGGGGTTTTCTCCATTTATGGTTTCCCCAAGGAAAAACACTATGTTCAGAAAAACACTGTGTTCATTGTCTCTTGTGTTTGATTGTTGTACTTGTTATTCTCTCAGTTAAAGATCCTAATAATGCTAGCTTAATGTTGAAAAACTAACATGGTATCAAAGCTAACCTGAGAAGAAGACACTATGCAATTGTGGGAACTAGGGCTTCCTAGTTTGTGGATCTTCCTCCATAGATTTTCAGCAAAAGTAAGGTGGAATAACTCTCCTTCCTAGGGTGCATCTTTCTGTCGAAGCAGAATCCAATTCTGAGGTTTTTTAGTTTTAGACTCGACACTACTATCGAAAATTAGGGCTTTTCACAGAAGAGGAATTTTTCAGTGAGCCCAGGATTGGACTGATCTCCTCCCCAAAATCGAAGTTAGGGACAAATTTCAATGCATTTGGGTGGATAGATCTCTGGAAAAGCAAAACCCTAATTTGCTCCTGAACCAGCTCTATAGGATTTCAACTCAAGTTTCAAATCCGACATCTTGACCTGGTAAGATCTAAAATCTTTTGTATTTCCATTTGAGGTTCTCAATTAAGATGTCTCATCATACCAAGCTTGATGAAAAGCTTGAGGGAGCTGATAACTTCCGAGCCTGGAAGTATAGGATCTCCCTGGTCCTAGAAGAGAATGAGTTAGACTCCTACAGGCTTGGAAGTTATTAGCTCCCTCAAGATTTTCATCAAGCTTGGTATGATGAGACATCTTAATAGATAACCTCAAATGGAAATGCAAAAGATTTAGATCTTACCAGGTCAAGATGTCGGAACTGGATCTTGAGCTGAATTTCTGTAGAGTTGGTTCAGGAGCATATTAGGGTTTGACTTTGCTGGAGTTCTTCCCAACCAAAAACTTTGATATTGATCTCTAAACTTTGATTTTGAGGAGGAGATCAATCCAGGCCTGGGCTCACTCAAAAATTCCACTTCTGTGGAAAGCCCAATTTTCAGCAGCAATGTCGAGTCAAAAATTGAAAATGCTCAGAATCAGATTCTGCTTCAACAGAAAGATGTGCCCTGGAGAGGAGAGTCAGCCCAACCTTCTTTTGCTGAAAATCTATGGAGAGAGATCCAAAAAGTAGGAAGCCCTAGTTTCCACAGCTGCACAGTGTCTTCTTCTGAATTTAGCTCTGATACCATGTTAGATTTTTATCATTCAAGCTAGCATTATCTTAGGATCTTTAATTGAGAGAATAACAAGCACAACAATCAAACACAAGAGACAATAGACACAAAGATTTTCCTCGAGAAAACCATAAAGGAGAAAACCCCGCAACTTCCTCAAAGATAGAATCAACACCAAAAGAAAAACACTAAAATAGTAAGATTATCTACCGACAGCAGTAGTTTCTCTCTCTCTCTTGTCCCAGCAACTTCTTCTCTCTCAGTTATGCGCTACAACTAAGTGTGAGTGAATGTGTGATAAATAGAGAGACTCACTCTCTATTTATACTAATTCCTGACTTGACAATAACTCACTAGGGTAAACTTCTCTAGGAGAGTCTAATAACCCTAGGGCCCCACAACTACGGGGACTTTAACCCTTGATCAATAGGAAGGGTTACCCTCTATGACTTTACATGACTTGTTTACATTATTGAATCTCCCGATAGGAACAATGGGGCATGACATGACTCAATTACACTACAGATACTTCCCGGAATAAACATTGGGGTACAATACATAAAATATACAAGTGAATACATTATGAAGTTACAAATACATCAACAAACCTTTGAGGTTTAAAGAATTCAAAGAAAGTTCTAACAATTAATCATTCAAGTGTGTTTCAGAAATCTTACCCCAGTTATGATCTGATTCTTGCTGCAGAGGTTGTTCCAGATATTTGCAATGTTTCTCTGAGAGTTGTTCTATAGAAATTGGAGGTTGAGGGGGTTTTTCCTCCAATATGAATGGTTTATCCACCTTACTCCCCTGTTTGGTTCATACATCTTCCTTTGCCCCTTCAACCCGAGGAACCCATCTTTTCCTAGCTTGGTTCCTTGTAAATCCCAAATGGCATTTTTTGCGAGATGTCCAATTGCATGGCATCTATGACATTTGAAGGGTATTCCTTCATAATCGAGAATTTGTTATTTGGCGTCGCTGCCCCATATTAGGTTTAGATGGTCCCACAGAATTTGTTCTAATGTTGAGGGAGATGAGTATATGAGCAACTAATTTTCTTCGAGTAGTCTGAAAAGATAGATTAGCATCCAAAAACACCCCAAGCACATTTCCAATCTCCCGGAAGGAATCCAAGTTCCAGAATTACCAAGGAAGGCCAGGAAGGAGGACCCAGACAAGTTGTGTGTCCATTCTCTCGCAGTCCGCATCAAAGAGCGGAGTCCATTTCTTTAGTAGAACATGTATTGATCCAAAGCTCGAGTTTTTCCCCATATTTTTTTCGTTGTCCTTAGCACTTTTGAACTTAAATCCAAACCATCCCTTCTTTAGGGAACTGGTTTCCAGTTCATAGTGTAGTAGATTCAACCAATTCTTTCTAACCCAGTCTTCTAAACCCTCAAGGCTAGGGTGGAGACCTCTGATTTTTCCAACCAAGACAGTCTCTGCCATATTCGTGGCCTCTCCTATAGATACGTTTACCCTGTAGATGATATTTATAGGCCCTTTTGTAGAAATTAAGCACTTGTTCTTATTTTTCCTAGGGTTCCTTTTTGGATATTCCTTCCTGGTATGTGAGCCCTCCTTATCCTCTCTTGTTTCTCTTATCAGAGTTGGAATCAACTAGTTTCCCTTGCGAGTTCACCGGCCGAAAGAGGGATGCTAAAAATCCTTCTGGGATGTGGGAATCTTCTCAGTCCATCGTGTTATGCAATGTTGTGTCCAAGGGTTTTATAAGGGGGCCAAGCCATCCAAATTGTAAGAGTTCTAATCCATTGAGCAGGGTTGGATCCAAGGGCGTCAACATGTTCGATGTAGGGCTTGCTTCAATGTCTGTATGCAAAATGGTATATTAAGAGGGGTAACGGAACCCTAGGTTTGCTTCTAGTAATGGAGGGAACAACATATAGGGATTTCTACCAAGCAACAGATCAAGCGGTCTAACAACCAGCGGTAGCTGTGGAGCTTATGTGGTGTGCTCTGGTGGGTAGTCCAAATGCAGGCTGCTGACTCTAGTTTCCATTGACCTGGTCATTTTGGTTGATGTCCCAACTGTCATAGTTGCAAGGTAAGACCGATTAGAAACTGTAAAAAACTCACCGCTTGTTGATGGGGAAGAGAAAACATTTACCCCTCCCATAGATCCTCTCTATAGTCCACCAGTTCCAACCCATTATACTATGAAACGAGAACTTTATACTAAGAACGAGAACTCTAGCCATAAAAACGATGATTTTTGCATAAAAAACACCAAAAACACCCTCCAAATAGAAAAGTGTTGATACCAGTATACACCTTTTTTTTTTGGGTAAAAAATAGAGCCATGGCCTAAACATGCCATACTATTGTTTACAAAAACTTTGAAATCAACCCCTAAATTGGAAAAAGATTTTTTTCTTCAAGGGATAAATTACAACTTTTTTGAAACTTGCATATTAAACAAAAAAAATATTTCATAAATAATTTCAGCACTCTAACCATTAAAATCAAACAAATTATGATGTGATTCATAATGAAGTCATATATTAGACCTTACAAGAACAAAGTATTCATATAAATGATCAAAAACTCATTTATAGTTTCAATTACAAACATCATACTAATAAAACACATCTAAAATGTTTCATGTGAAATTATTTAAACTCATCTATGGGTCTGGCACCCCATCATAATCTATAGTTTTTGCAGATGAGCGATTGGATATAATAATAAAAAATTAAACCCCTCACCCCATTATGTTACATTAAAAAGAAAAATTAAACACCCCCACTCCTAACCCCTAAACCCCCAACAACACTAATTTATAAAATTTAAAACACCCCCTCTAACTCCCTAAATCCCCCCAACAACATTATATTTTAAAAATGACATAATATATTAATATAATATAATGAAAATATTTTTAAAAAAATAACATAATATGTTGATATAATATAATGTAATGGCATAATGTGCCTTGGATTGTAATGGCATAATGCCATCACATAATGTGCCTTGGACGAATGCTATTTCAACAACTTATTCTGCACATAAGAGGTTGTTCTATTTCAGGATGAGCACACTATGACAAAAACCTCATTATATTTAAAAAAATGGCATAATATATTGATATAATGTAATGTAATGACCATATTTTTAAAAAATGACATAATATGTTGATATAATATAATGTAATGACATAATGTGCCTTGGATTGTAATGACATAATGCCATAATGAAATGACATATTGTGCCTTGGACGAATGCTATTTCAACACCTTATTCTGCATACAAGAGGTTGTTCTATTTCACGATGAGCACACTATAACAGAAAACTCATTATACTTAAAATAAATTAACAAAGACAAAATATATTGATATAATATAATTTAATGACAATATTTAAAAAAATGGCATAATATGTTGATATAATATAATGTGCCTTCGATTGACATGACATAATGTAATGTCATAATGTGCCTTGGACGAATGTTATTTCAACAGCTTATTTTGCATACAAGAGGTTGTTCTATTTCACAATGAGCACACTATGGAAAAAACCTCGAATGCGTTTTCAGGAGGATTTGGAAAGGGAAATTAAAACAAGGTCACAAACTCCACAAGACCACTGACATTAGATTTTTGTTTCTTGTATTAGTATTATATTCTTGAAATAATGTAATGAATTTTCTATATATCACAAAGTCCACAATATCACTCTCATTATATTTTTGTTTATGGTATTCATAGTATATTCTTGGAATTAAGTAATGAATTTCCCCGAAGTTGGAGCATGACGAGAACAGTTAATGGAAATCAATCACAAGTATTGGTTGATGATAGCAACATAAGGCAATAAATCATAACTATTGTTTGTACTGAATCATATCATAGATTTTTGTTAATCAGTGAGCAAGCTTATCTTTAAATCTTGGCTTGCAGTTTCATTTGTATACTTAGTTATGTCCTTCTAATCTTCTGATGGCTTCCTCTTTTAGGTCACCGTCCATTTGTTATACTTCTTATCCCTAGTACGACGTTTTCATCAACAATCCAGGACATGTTCGATATTATTTTGAATGCGACGCATAAGCTTCAAGATTCTGCAACATAGGTTAATCTAGATGTTCTGGTGGATTACAGATTAAGCATTAATGTTTATTTAACTACCTTCTACTTTTTTATATTATTTTGAATACAATATTCAAGCTTCTGCAACATACGGTTAATCCAGATGTTCTGGTGCATTACAAATTAAGAATTAAAATTGCTTAGTTAAACGATATTGCCCTATCTATTATGTTTCTTCGTTAAATGATATTATGATGTTCTGTGTTTTTGTTTCAATGAAGCATGGAAGGCGGGAGGCGGGAGCGGAGCTCTGCTCCCTTGGCCACCAAAGACCCGCCCCTCAATGGTGGCGTGATTCTGAGAATCACGCCACCATTGAGGGGTGGCTCTTTGGTGGCCAAGGGAGCAGAGCTCCGCTCCCACCTCCTACCTCCCTCCGCCCATATGATTAATCCAGATGTTCTGGTGCATTATAAATTAAGAATTAGAGTTGCTTAGTTAAACGATATTGCCCTATCTAGTATGCTTCTTCGTTAAATGATATTGTGATGTTCTATGCTTTTGTTTCAATGAAGCATGGGAGGAGGGAGGCGGGAGCGGAGCTCCGCTACATTGGCCACCAAAGAGCCACCCCTCAATGGTGGTTCCATTCTAAGAATCGTGCCAGGTACAATCAAAGGATCGTTGAACTCTCATTTGGATAAATACTAAAAACTCTTGTAATTTTGTCAACATAGCCCCCGTAATCGCGTCACCATTTAGGGGCGGCTCTTTGGTGGCCAATGGAGTAGAGCTCCGCTCCCGCCTCCCTCCTCCCTCCGCCCATACTGTTAATCCAGAAGATGCACTTGAGCAGTCAAGTAAAGAAGCGGTCAAGTCAGGAGGAGGAAAAGGGATTCCATTCCTGTGTTTACGAGGGCTGTGTTGACGAAATTACAAGAGTTTTTAGTATTTATCCAAATGAGAGTTCAACGATCCTTTGATGGTACCTATTGGTCTGGGGTAATTAGCTAAGACTCGGTAGTCCAACCTGCCACAGTCCAAGAGCTGTTAGTAGCCAATAAGCAAGGATTTCCCTATCTGAGAATAAAAATTCAAAGCCAAACACTATTCAGTGCAAAAAGAAGGACTTTCTCTCATTAAAGAATTCTCATTGTACGTTCTCCATGAATCGGGCTTTACAGCAAGAGGAAGCTGCTTCTAAACTCAACTTATTGTCTGAGTTCGATTAAAAAAAATATTTTAAAATAAAATCTGCCATCATAAGTTCCCAGGAGGTCTTTGCTAGCAGGTAAGCCAAGAATAGCTAGCCAGTATCCATTGGAGCCATATGTTCACAGGAGGCGGTCTATACTCCTGACTTGACCGCTTCTAATCGCGCCACCATTGAGGGGCGGCTCTTTGGTGGCCAATGGAGCAGAGCTCCGCTCCCGCCTCCCTCCTCCCTCCGCCCATACTATTAATCCAGAAGATGCGCTTGAGCAGTCAAGTAAAGAAGCGGTCAAGTCAGGAAGAGGAAAAGGGATTCCATTCCTGTGTTTACAGGGGCTGTGTTGATGAAATTACAAGAGTTTTTAGTATTTATCCAAATGAGAGTTCAACGATCCTTTAATGGTGCCTATTGGTATGGGGTAATTAGCTAAGACTCAGTAGTCCAACCTGCCACAGTGCAAGAGCTGTTAGTAGCCAATAAGCAAGGATTTCCCTATCTGAGAATAAAAATTCAAAGCCAAACACTATTCAGTGCAAAAAGAAGGACTTTCTCTCATTAAATAATTCCCATTGTACGTTCTCCATGAATCGGGCTTTACAGCAAGGGGAAGCTCCTTCTAAACTCAACTTATTGTCTGAGTTCGATTAAAAATAAATATTTTAAAATTAAATCTACCATAATAAGTTCCCAGGAGGTCTTTGCTAGCGGGTAAGCCAAGAATAGCCAGCCAGTATCCATTGGAGCCATATGTTCACAGGAGGCGGTCTATACTCCTATTGAGTTGTCTCATCATCGGGTGTATATAAAATTATATATATGGAATTACCATTGCTAGAAGCTCCAGTCATTGCGATAAAGAAGCTATAGTCAGTCGGTCAGTCAGTTAGTCATTGCTAGTCATTGCTCGAAAGTCATTTAACTCATTTCCAGTCTCATTGTCGCTCATAGCTGATAATCAGAGCCAGTGGTCATTGCTAATAGTTGATCATTGTAAGCCAGGTCATAGCCTAAGGGTGCATTGCATAGAGTAGCAAAACATATACTCTCTACCTCTACTACTTAGGAAAATCCAGTTAAAGTGACCAATATTATGCCCCGTCCACAGCATACCCAAGAAAGTAGCTTTTCCTATTTTTCCACCTTATCCAAAATAGAAAGAATATATCACTGTATACCCGAAAGAGTAAAGCCCACCGAAAAAGGCTATATGCTTTCAACTATTAGGATATACCCAGAGGTGCTACAATGAGGTGCAACAAACACAGAGGTGCCACCATATGGGATAAATAACCCATCACTGGCCAAGAGTAGAAGGCTCACCAAGTTAAATACATACAAGAGAGATGTACCCGTTCAATCTATAACTGATATAAACCATACCCTCGCTGTTAACCATGGTGGCTATGTGCATGCAGTTCATGGATAGATCCTGATCAGTTTGTGAACTGGTGGATGGTCTTTAACTTCCTCTATCCCCCCCTTATTTTTTTTTTATTAGGTTAAAGTTAGCTTGAAAAAACTTACCTTTATCAAATAGAGTTGAAATCTCCCAATAGAGTAGTAGTTCAACTTTACCAATAAATAGTAAAAATGTTTATCTTATTAAAGTGCATCTGTTACTGTGTTAATAATATGATGAACAAAGGGTCCTTTTAGTAGGTGCCCTTCTTATCTTACTACCTCGTAAGTAACCATGAGAACACAAGATAAATTACTTATAGTTATCACTATATATCTCTAGCAGAGACGATGACGGAAGAAGGTGCCTTGGGCAGAGGGCTTTTCTTCTCTCGGAAATAACCTTTTGGCAAGGACTATAGAGCCAACCATGACCTTCCTTCTAGCAGTGATGGCTTTTGACACAATGCGGGCTATGTAGGAGCAGAGTCTCAGGTCAAATAGGCAGACCCATACATAGCAACAAGTTGTAAAGAAGTTGAACAGCTTATCAATGGATTGTTTGTTGCACTCATGCATTGATAAGTGTTGTAAGGTTTGTGCACCTAACACAACACCCCTCCCTACAATAATGATTAATGGGGTGTTTACTTAGCTTAGGTAATGAGGTTACACTAAATAATAGGATCACCTCTTTAAATGGCAAGGTTGAACCTCACACGAGGTACGAGGGCTCCGCTCGAAGGGTCATATATGCCATATTGTATGAATTCTATCTCCCCTTGTTGATTCTATTGGATACCTGTGACACTATGCATAGCTATTGTGTAACATCATTCCTGCTGAGATGTTGGATGATAGAACTGTTCAAATGTATCTCGACTCTTGGCTTTCCTACCAACAATCTATTGAACATATTCCCCATGTTGTTGCAACCTCCTATCCCTACTAGTATAGAACCCTAACTAAAATAAGTGATAAGGTTTCAAAATCTGTCTTTACCCAACATTACTGTCTGAATATAATATTTCATATATCTTCCGACATATCTAAAATGTTGTTGATGTCCAGCTTATTTAGTTACAGTGTGGAGATTCATCTCTTACAGTGTAGGTCTTGGGATGATCTCCCTAAGAAAACTAAGATCGATCCAAGAGATAACCATATCGCTTTTCAGGTTTACTTAAAGTCCTTTAGTCACCTTTGAGAGATTCTTGCTATTATTCTAGAAGGATTTGCTTCATCTCTCACAGTGCAGGTCTTGGGATGATCTCCCTAAGAAAACTAAGATCGATCCAAGAGATCACCATATCGCTTTTCAGGTTTACTTAAAGTCCTATAGTCACCTTTGAGAGATTCTTACTATTATTTTAGAAGGATTTGCTTCATCTCTTACAGTGCAGGTCTTAGGATGATCTCCCTAAGAAAAATAAGATCGATCCAAGAGATAACCATATCGCTTTTCAGGTTTATTTAAAGTCCTATAGTCACCTTTGAGAGATTCTTACTATTATTCTAGAAGGATTTGCTTCATTTTAGAGCTGTCGTGATCACCGTTACTATTATTTCTCTCGCAGTGCCCAGATGTTATTTTAGTGGAAAATAAATTGCAACAAATGGAAAGAAAATATGAAAAATGTGTTGTGGAAGATGAAGGGTTGTACATCGTCCAACTTTTCTTCCATGATTCTGATGGTTACATGCTCAAGATTTGCAACCGTGAGAATTGTCTTGTTATTTTTGTGTCCTCTTATGTGAGGTAAAACTCTATGCAGTTTGCTTCAGCTCAATCTAAGCCAAAGGGGAGCTCCTTAGAAATCGCTAGGTTCTAATGAATGTTCTTGCACCACAAGTTGACATCGTTCATTTAAGTTATTAGCTTATTTCTTATTACACAACTATATTTTGGGAAGTTCTTTCTGGTGTTTACTATATTTTGTGACAATAATGAACATAGCATCATGGGAAACAACATAAAAACAAAATTTAAAATATATAATTTTAATAAAAACCATTGCTTTGTTCTATTTACTATATTTTGTGATAATAATTATGTCTATTCACAAAAATAAAAGCATTGAATAAGTTGAAATGGCCATTTGGATTCATTGGGTAGATATCTTCGACATGAATAGAGATCATGAAATAAGTTGAATAAATACAATTGTAATAAAAACCATGGATTTGCTCCATCTAGTATATTTTTTGTGACAATAATGAAGATGGCATCATCGGCAAGAAGCCACTATATCGATTCACAAAATAATAGCATTGAATAAGTTGAATAGCTCATTTGCATTCATTGGGTAAAAATAATTGGACATGAATAAAGATCATGATAAAGGTTGAATAAATGGATTGAATAAGTTGAATTGGTTATTTGCATTCATTTATATTGACCTTGTTCAATTTAATGTAATATCGATGCAATTTTTTTTTAATGTAGTTTTTTTAATTTTAGTGAAACACTTGTGTTGAAGATGTTAAAAGAGCTGCAACCCCTATTAGGAGGGATGTTTGTAGAGGAGCACTTTGGGCATCTTGAAGACATAGAATACCTAATGGAAAAGGACATTGATGTCCATGAAGAAATCCAAGCTCAGAAAATTCCAATTTCGATGAATAATTTGGCTTGCATGATATTGTTGGTTAGTTTCATGTCTTGAAGAAAATGTGAACTTTGACAACTTTTTGATAAGATATATTGGTAATGTTTTGACTTTCAGACTTTATTTTAGAAATAAAATTTCTATATATAATTTTTTTAATATGTTATTTATATATATATGGTATTGTTTTTCTTGAATTTATGTGAATGGTCACTTTTTGGAAAATAATATAAAATTGTATCATTTTTATACAAAAAATCTCTCAAAATCCCTTAATTATGACTTTCAATGTATTTATTTTCTAGAAATTTTTACAATTTTGTCAATAAAAATGTCTTTTTTTGTCCATAAAAATGTATTATTTTAAATAAAAATTTGCAAAATGTATATGTTTTTCATTATAACATGCTTCTAAATGTATGATATTTTGTTAAATCTATAAAAAAACACTTGAAAATAGAAATTAAAAATATTTTAGGACAAAGATTATTCAAATGCCCCAAAAAACGCCTCAAAATGAAAATGTGTGATACTGGTATCAACCCTTTTTTAAACGAAGGTAATAATAGCTACTAAAATTAGGAGAGAGAAAAACGAGAACTGTGTCGAGTTCTCGTTTCATAGTATAAGTGGTTTTCCTCTTCCCCATCTACCATATGTCATCCACGTGCCGCGTATCATAGAGCAATAGTGTGTAGTGCCCTTGGTTTTCAGGGGTTGTAGGTGCAACCCCTCGTTTGAGAAAATCACAGGTTCATCCTCCCAATATATATATATATATATATATAATTGCATGCTTCCATTTTAGTATTTTAATAATATTATATATCTTTTAGTTATATATAATTTTTTTGATCAAATATTGTAATTATTGTTTAAAGTATATAATTACTCTTTCTTCATAGATTTTAAGGAGATTGAGCAATGCTATTAAATTTGCAGATTTTAAAATTCAATAGGCTCAGGTAATAATCGAATTATGGATGGTCACTTTACAAGTTTACCAACTTTTCTGATTTTGTATAGAGAATAATAACTAGAAAAAATACAAAATAAATTGAAATCTTCTCACCACAGATTCTCCATTAGATGCCATGAATCCTCACTGCGGAATCTCAGCAAACCTTATTTCTTACTGGTATGGAGCGGAAACCCTGAGAGAATTGAGGCGCCTGGAAAAACTTCAGATTGATAAATGCAAAAAGATTGCCCATCTTTCATTTCTGAAACAATGCAGAGACAGAAACATTATTCCCACTTTTGCTTAAATCTCCCATACCCTGAAAAACAATCATAGCAATCTGCTCTTTAAGAAGATGGGTCTCATGTTGGTATATGATCAGATTAGGAGTCTTAGGTGTGCCCTAGACACGTTGAATCACCAACTCCTACTATTACATACCCAGCTAGCAAATTCTGTAGATAAAATCACTTGGGATTACTGGGATTGGTGTTCGAGTAGAAGAGTTTATATGATTTCCAAGAAATTAAGGTTTAAACATGATTCAAAATTTTCTATACTTGAACAACAAACTAACTCGGATAGTGACAACTCACACAACCTGGAAGAGAGCGTTACCCATGAACCAAATCATATTCTGGCTCACAATGCAACACCCAACATAGCAGATTATGAAGACTCCAATACAGCAATGGGTGATAGCTCATCCAGGAAACCAAATGAGTTGAGATCCGATAGCGATAATAACCCTCAAAATTTTCTAGAGAGGAGCCACGTTTCGATAGATGCCAGAAAACATAAAGAGATGGATTCCAGTGCTGCACCCAATATAGTCTCTGACTCCAACACAGCATGTGTAAAGTCCAACACAGTGAATGTAAAATCTAACACAGTGAATGGTGAGGCCTACGCAACACCCAGCAAAGCAGATTATGAAGACTCCAAGACAACAATGGCTGATAGCTCGTCTAGAAAAGCGAATGAGTTGAGAGCCGATAGCGATAATAACCCTCAAAACTTTCTAGTGAGGAGCCATGTTTCGACAGGTGCCAGAAAGCATAAAGAGATGGATTCCAGCACTGCACCCAATATAGTCTCCGACTCCAACACAACGTGTGTAAACATAGCGAATGTAAAATCGAACACAACGAATGGTGAGGCCAATGCATCCGAGTATGAACACTCCAATTTAGCAATTGCTGTGAGCTCCAGAAAACATAAAACGATGGCTTCCAAAGCAACACCCACCACAACACCCAAATTGGACTCCAACGCAGCTATTGTAGAGAGCTTGACTTCCAATGTTGTGAAGGGGGAGGTTAACGTAGAATGCAACATGAACATTGCTGGAAGTGTGCCATCCAACACAGTGAAGGGCGTGAGGCTGGTCTCCAACATAGCATCCAACATAGCCTCCAACATAACGAATGTTGATAACAATGCCTACTTTGTTTGTTGGCCAAGAAATGAGCGCGACTTAGCCAGTGTTGAGATTGCCAATCTAAATATCAACACACAAAGGAATGGATTGGACCGTGAGGAAACGTGCAACACTACCATTATAAACAATGATATACACATGCAGGAACAAAGATTCAGTATCCCATGGCACCAAGACCAAGTTGATGATCACAATAACGCACTAACTAGGGACGTTTACCATCATAATAAAAAAAGGGGGAACAACAACCACAAAATTGAAGGCAACATTAACCATAAATTCGCAACCAAGGATCCCAATAGACTGGTCGTCAACCTCTCAACCTTTGAACTAAACATGCCCACCAGAAGACTCCTTGAGAAAGGTCTTAATTTTTCCATTGCTTCAAAAAAGATTCCAGTCAAAGACATCATATGTAGCATTGAAGATAGCATTAGGCACCTTCCAGAAAATGAAGCTGAAGAGGTATGACAAGATTGTGCTGTAACCCTAAGAAGAGAAAAACCACCCAAACCCAACATTTCTAGGGAAGAAAGCAAAGCCCTCAAAGAACTCAAAAAGAATGACCATATTGTGATCTTGAAGGTGATAAGGGAGGAGCTATGATGATTCTCAACAAAGAAGACTACATTGCCAAGATGAAATCTCACTTGGATTCTAGTGGTTGTTACAAGAAACTTAACAAGAACCCCTTGAATAGGATCATAAAAGGAGTTAATGAAGCCATAAATAAATCTTCCTTGGATGAGGAGATCAAGAAAAAACTCATTGTCTCCGACCCCTTGGTTCCAAGAATATATGGACTTCCCAAAATCCACAAGCCTGGGGTCCCCCTCCAACTTATTGTAGACACCATGGGCTCACCAACCTATAGGCTCACAAAATTCCTTGTAGAAAAATTAAAACCCTTAGTAGGCAATACAAGCTCCTTCATTAAAGACTCATCTTACTTTATTGAGAAAATAAAACACAGACATATGGAAGAGAATGAGATTTTATTGAGCTTGGATGTAGTATACCTCTTCATCATGATCCCCATCAAAGAAGCCATCAGTGTTATAGAAGATCCAACTGATCCCGAAACCTCACAACTCGTAGGCCTTTGTCTCAATTCCACATTTTTTTGTTTTATGGGTGAACTTTATGAACAGACTTGTGGAGTGGCGATGGGTTCCCCCCTCTCTCCCATTATAGACAACCTTTTCATGGAAAATTTTGAGCAAAAAGCCTCGAGCTCTGCCAATCCAAAACCTGAATGGTGGTCCATATTTGTGGATGATACCTTCTTAATATGGGCCCATGGGAAGGAAGAATTAGACAAATTCGTTGATCATTTGAATAGCTAAACTGATTCCATCAAATTCACAAAAGAGTTTGAAGAGAACAATGCGCTTCCTTTTCTGGATACACTAGTCATCAGGAAACAGGATGGAGGCATAGCCCACAAGGTTTACAGAAAGAAAACCCACACAAAACAATACCTTCACGCCCTCTCACACCATCACCCAAACCAGAAAGAGGCATAGCCCACAAGGTTTACAGAAAGAAAACCCACACAAAACAATACCTTCACGCCCTCTCACACCATCACCCAAACCAGAAGTTGGGGGTTCTTAACACCGTTTTCATTAGAGCCCTAAGGATCTCCGATAATGATCACCTAGAATCTGAGCAAGAACACCTACGCAATGTTTTTCTTAGCAATGGTTATAACCTAACTCAAATCAACAAAGTCCTTGAAAGAACGACAAAAATCCAGGAAAACAGACCTAAGGTTGCTTCTAAAGAGAGGAAAGTTGAGGATCATAAGGCATTTCTCCCTTACATTCAAGGGACTACAGACAAAATAACCAAACACCTGAAAAAGAAGAACATTGACTCTGTTTTTTCCCCACCTAACAACATCAGAAAGCTGCTTAGGTCAGTAAAAGATCCTGTTGACCCAAGTCTTAAAAAGGGGGTTTACCTCATTCCTTATGAATGTGGGAAAGCCTACATAGGCGAAATAGGATGGTCGATCCAAACTAGGGTTAAAGAACACTGTGCAGATATCCATCTCAATAGAACCCACAAGTCAACCTTAGCGGAACACTCGCATAACACAAAACACCCAATTAAAATCGAGGATATGCAGGTGTTAGCACAAGTCAACAACTGGTCAAGGAGGAGAATTAGAGAGGCTATTGAGATAGTAAAAAACCCTAAATGCCTAAACAGAGATGACGGCCTGTCCATTAGCCGATCGTGGTTGCCTAACCTAACCAAGCTAAATAAGAATTAAAAACCTAATATTTAAACTTAAAATTAATATTCCCTAAATATTCCCTAATTTTACCCTAATTAAAATAAAAATAAAAACTAATAGTTAAACTTTTATAAAATATATTAATTAAAATTCCCTAAATTATCTTTCACTAAATATAATTTTAATTTTTTTTTTTAAATTTTAATAAATTTCCTTAATTTAATTAAAATATTTTTATTAAGACTAAAAATAGAAGTTAAATAAAATAATTAAATTAAATTAATTAAAATTATATTAAATCAAAAGTTTATAAAGTTATATTTTAAAACAAAGTTTATAAAGCATATAAAAACAAATGCATTTTAAAAATTTTAAATTAAAATTTTAAATTATTAGATTATATAAATTTTAATTATTAGATTATACTTGTTAAAAAAAATTTAATTATTAGATAATATTTGTTAATAAAAAATTTATTTACCCTAAAATTAATTAGGGTTATTAATAAACAATAAAAAAACATTAAATAATAACCCTAGTTTAACCTTCGACAAGACAAACTTTGTCGGCCATCTCAAGTAAAAGTGACGGTTTCTGTATTAATGCACCAATGAAAGAGGAACGATCTCTAGGCATTGCTATGTCCTGAAGATGAATCACGCTTGGTTCAAAACATCGACAATAAATCTTCTCACCGCAGATTCTCCATTAAATGCCAAGATGAAATTTGATTATATAAGTTTTATTTTCGTTATAATTATTAAAACATGAAATATTTGTATTAAAACTAGTGTAGATTCATTTTTAAAAATGATTATACTAAATTAACAATAATTGCATGCAAGTAAAAATTAAGATTATTTGGTTTAAATTAAGAGAATAACTAATGCACCTTTAACAAAATGAAAACCATATAATTGTATTTCTAATATTGTTGAACTTTGAAATAATATATTTACCATCAATTTTAAAATAAAATAAACTATCTTAACACTCCTCGCAAGATACCTTCATTACAACAACTTTGAGCAAACAAGAAAGACAATTTCTTTAACACAATATAAAATTAAAAAAATACCTTCATTGCTCTAACTTTTTCAACAAATGAAAAATACAATTGCCTTAAGACAATATAACATTAGGGATGACAAGATGTACACAATCTACACAATAATAAGAGAGAACTACTTGCTAGTACTGGAATTTATACTTCTAACTATTCATTGTTGTTAAAGTGAAAAAGTTCCAGTTTTCTTCATCATACGACATAAATTATGCTCAGAAGACATCTCCAAATTTTCAAAACAATATAAATTTAGACAAATGGTTCTTGACATCAGCTCAACATCTTCCAAATATTCAAAGTGATATAGAATAACAAGCTTTCTAGCATCCACAAATGTCAATTTTGTGGATTCTATGATGTCTTGTGTGTGAATGCCATCCAAAAACTATTGTAAAACAGTGTGTTGCTCTCCCTCATCTTTGAGGTATTAAGGAATTACTATAGTTGCAATCAATTTGATTCACTTTGTAGGTCCCTTGACTCCTTGGGAGTCATATTTCTTTCTTTTGCGCCTTGGAATCACATTGCTTGGTTATGCAAATGTGGAATTTTCTGCAACACACTTTTCTTGGAAATATAGAAGAAAATAAACACCCATCCTCCATAAACAATTGAAGATTTATGCTTATAAGCATGAAATTCACTGCTTCCAAGTTAAAACCTACAGCACTTCCCATTCTAATCATCTGGTATAGTCCTGCAACAAAAGCTAGAAATTCTAGTAACAAGCATTATGAGATAACATTAGCAAAAGTAGTGGCAAACAACATCATTACCTTTTGATTGTGTTGATCAAGTGCTTGTATCAAGAACCACTTTGCTTCCTTTTTCCATAGTACCATTCTCGTTGTTTTCATTTGAATATTCTCTACTTCATCAGTTTCTCTGGGCAATAACAGAGAAAATTCCATTAAGAGTGGTTCATTCACTACATAGACTGACCAATCCATAAGCGTTCTAATAAGGTTATTCCTCTCGTCACATGGAATTTTGAAGGAAGGATTTGCAAAATATGCAATTAGTATTTTGTACAATCCCATCCCCCATATCCAATTGCCTAAAGAAATTTTGTAAACATATATTATCCCACATAGAGACCTTGGTTCTGATAATTGTTTGGGAAATATTTCGAACTCCGAGAAGGTTATAAATCGAGAAGAATGAATCCAAAGGTATTCTAGTATTAGAAGTGTTCTGGTGCCACAAAAAAAATTTACTTAATGAACATACCTTGAAAATTCTTTCAAATGCAAGTTGCCAAGGAAAAATGCTTTGCCTGGGTTACAAAAATGGATATCTCTAATATTTGTGCATATCGACAATTTACAGAGACCATTGGCTTTGACATTCATGTCGGAGGACAAACCCACCCAATTTTTACAATATGCTTCCAAACCAAACAACAAATATAGGTTGGTCAGTGTTGCTTGTCTAGCTCTGCCACAAAGAGCAGTAATTTTCAATTCATGGTTGTTTAGGAACACTAAGAGATCTGGAGAATAATTCAAGCAATGGTCCATCATACCAACATTCCAGTATCTTTAGCCTAGTTTTGAAAAGGCCATAAAGATCATGAATGATGCATGAAATTGGATCAGTCCAGTGACCTTCAATATCTAGATCACCATCATCTAGAATTTGATTTTGTAGTACCCTACTTCCATGAGATTCCCACTTTGAATTTGAATCTTGTAGATGCTTATACAATCTGGTTATCGCTTTGAAATCTTTATGGCTTCTGATGATCAACAATTATATGAATGGACTTGCCAAAACACATCATTTCAAAATGTTGATGTATTTGTAACTTCAAAATGTATTCACTTGTATATTTCATTTATTGTATTTCATTGGTCCTTGATGTTCCTATCGAGAGAATCATTAATGTAACAAAGTCATGTAAATTCAATGAGGTTAACCCTCCATTGTAAGTCAGGGAAATACTCCCCACAATTGAGTTGAGGTTAACCCTCCTTGTTGATCAAGGGGGGAAAGTCCCCACAATTGAGGGGCACTAGGGTTATTAGAATCTCCTAGAGATGTCGGACCTGGTAAGTAATTGTAAAGTCAGAAACTAGTATAAATAGAGAGTGAGCCTCTCTATTTAGAACACACACACTCACTCAACTGGGGTACATGAGTGAGAGAGGAAGTGCTAGCACAAGTGAGAGAGATCAACTGTCGGAGATCATATTTATGTTTTTGGGTTTTACTTTTGCTACTGGTGCTCATTCTATCTTTGAAGAAGTTGCGGGATTTTCTCCTTTATGGTTTCCTCAAGGAAAATTCTTTGTGTCTCTTGTAATTATTGTTGTGCATGTTATTCTCTCAGATAAGATCCTAAGATCATATTGTTCAAATGATAAAAATCTAACATGGTATCAGAGCTAACCTGAGAAGAAGATACTGTGCAGCGGCAGAAGCTAGGGCTTCTTATTTTTTGGGTCTCTCTCCACAATCTATCAGCAAAAGGAGGCTAGGATAACTCTCCATTGAAGGGCACATCTTTTTGTCGAAGCAGAATTTGATTCCGGGCATTTCCAGTTTTGTTGCGGGAAATTAGGTATTTTTACAAAAGAGAAATTTTTAAGTGATTCTAGCATAGGATTACTCTCCTAATCAAAATATAATTTTAGAGACCAAGTTCAAAGTTTTTGGTTGAGTGAAACTCTGGGAAATTCAAACCCTAGTTTGACCCCGAGCCTGAAAAACCCTAAAATACTAAACCTGGTAGTTTTGGTACATTTGCTATATCTCAGGATTGAAGAAGTCTAAGGGGATGAAATTTTGATAGGACAAAGGTAAAATCCTGATGTACCCTGTGTAAAAAATTTAGCCTCAGATTCACTATATTCTAGGAGATACGATTCCTCCAAATCAGGGTTCCAACCTCTTCCAAGATTCATTCCTAAATAGGACACCTAGGGAGAATCGCTATATCTCGGGATACGAAGGTCCAAATGAAATTTCTCAAGATTTTTCAAATAGGGCACGGACTGTAATTTTTGTGGTAAAATTTTCAGACCCTGATGATGAAACAAGGACACATGGCAGTCCGTACAAGTTCACTATGCTGAACAATACTAAAATAAGTCACCTTGAGAAAACTATCATAAATCCCAATTGGTGAAACCAATTCTACTCAAACCTATGGTGTTGGAAAGAGGACAGACGATTCCACCTCAGTAAAAAAATTTAGACACATAGGATCAGTACTTTCGGAGATACTACAGAAACAATATCAGGCATTTCTACAGAGGAACTTGGAAAACTAGGGCTTCCTGTTCCGATAGATTCCTTCCACTGTTTTCAAAAAAGGAGTACATTGGACGGCTCTCCTTGAAGAGGCCCATATTTCTATCCAATCAGATCTAAAAGATTCCAAGTTTTGAAAATTAGGATTTCTTTGACAAACCCTAGATCGGCCAAATCCGGAACTAGGACGAACACCTCAAATATGTAAGATCTAATCTTTTGCTATTTAAATTTGAGGTTCGCATTTCAAAATGACCTATCACACCAGCCTGATGAAAAGCTTGGTGAAGCTGAAAATTTTTGAGCATGGAAGTATAGGATTTCACTGGTTCTTGAAGAAAATGAATTGGACACCTACTTAAGTGGAGAGGCTCCAGTTCCAGAGGGAGATGAGGTTAAATCCTTACACAAGAAGAACTTGGTCAAGGCCAAGAAGATCATTGTTGATTCAATCAAGAAAATCACCTTATACCACATGTGTCTTCCCTAAAGACACCTAAAGAAGATGTTTGATTCCTTGACCAAGCTATTTTGAAAAGAAGAATATAAATCAGAAGAAGTATAGGAACTCCGTGATCCTTGAAGAAATTGACTTGGATCAGTATTTCAATAAGAAAGGTCTAGGAGCCAGAGGGAGATGAGGCCAAGGCTAGAGCCAAGAGAATCATTGCAGATTCTATTAAATATCATCTCATCCCACATGTGTCATCCTTGAAGACACCAAAAGGAAGTGTTCGATGCTATGACGAAGAAATCGAAGAAGAATAAGATATGGTTGTAACCACCCTGAATGGCCTCCCAGGATCATGGGCTTGTTGATGTATTTGTAACTTTGGAATGTATTCATCTATGTATCTTATATATTGTAACCTGAAGTTTATTCCGGGATGTATCTATAATGTAATTGAGTCATGTTGTCATGCCTCGATGTTACGATCGGGAGAATCAGTAATTTAAACAAGTCATGTCAAGTCATAGTGGGTAACCCTCTGATTGTCTAAGGGTTAAAGTCCCCGCAGTTCTGGGGCACTAGGGTTATTAGACTCTCTTAGTAGAGGTCGACCCTGGTAGAGTTTTAGTCATGTCGGGATTAGTATAAATAGAGAGCTGGACTCTCTATTTAGCACACAACTCATACACTCTCAAGTGTAGCGCATAGTTGAGGAAGAGAAAGACACTGGGGCTAGAGGAAAGGGCTTGCTGTTGTTGGGAGATTGTCTTACTGTTTTGGGTTTCACTTTGGTGCTGTTTCTATCTCAGAGGAAGTTGTGGGGTTTTCTCCATTTATGGTTTCCCCAAGGAATAAAAATGTGTTCATTGTCTCTTGTGTTTAATTGATATGCTTGTTGTTCTCTCAGTTAAAGATCCTAATGATATGCTAGCTAAATGTTGAAAAAACTAACATGGTATCAGAGCTAACCTGAGAAGAAGACACTGTGCAGCTGCGGGAACTAGGGCTTCCTAATTTATGGATCTTCCTCCACATATTTTCAGCAAAAGTAAGGTGGAATAACTCTCCTCCTTAGGGCGCATCTTTATGTCGAAGCAGAATCCAATTCTGACGTTTTTCAGTTTTAGACCTGTCACTACTGCCGAAAATTAGGGCTTTTCACAAAAGAGGAATTTTTCAGTGATCCCAGGCCTGGATTGATCTCCTCCCCAAAATCGAAGTCAGGGACGAATTTCAAGACATTTGGGTGGATAGAACTCTGGAAAAGCAAAACCCTAATTTGCTCCTGAACCAGCTCTGCAGGATTTCAGCTCAAGTTTCAGATCCGACATCTTGACCTGGTAAGATCTAAAATATTTTGTATTTCCATTTGAGGTTCTCAGTTTAAGATGTCTCATCATACCAAGCTTGATGAAAAGCTTGAGGGAGCTGATAACTTCCGAGCTTGGAAGTATATGATCTCCCTGGTCCTGGAAGAAAATGAGTTGGACTCCTATATCCAAGAGGAGGTTCCAGTTCTAGAGGGAGATGAGGCCAAGGCCTTACATAAGAAGAAGTTGGTTATGGCAAAGAGGATCATTGCTGATTCTATCAAGGATCACCTTATCCCACATGTGTCCTCTCTCAAGACACCTAAAGCTATGTGTGATGCCCTAACCAAACTGTTTGAAGGAAAGAACATCAATCGGAAGATGACTCTAAGGAACTAGTTGAAGAATGTCAAGATCTAGAATGAGGAGACCATCCAGTCATACTTTACAAGGGTCTCCCAGATCAAAGAACAACTAGAAGCTGTAGATGAAGAAGTGGAGAATGCAGAGATTGTGATGACAACATTGAATGGCCTTCCTAGGTCATGGGATTCTTTCATGCAAGGAATTTGTGCTAGGAAGAAGTTGGTTAAGTTCAGCAAACTGTGGGAAGAATGTTTTCAAGAAGAAGCTCAGATAGTAGCTTGAGAAGAAAAGATGGGAAATGAAGATCAAGCTCTCACAGTACACTCAAAGAAAGGAAGAAGGGAAAAACATCATCACCAAGGTAAGCATTCTCATCAGAACGGTTCATCTAAACTCAGATGTTATACATGTGTTGAAATAGGGCACTTTGCTAGACATTGTCCTATGAATGAGAATGGGTCCAAGAAGAATAAGAACTCCAAAAGAAAACATCATGCTCACACTATTGAGGATGATGATCCTCCAAGGAAGAGAGTAAAGCAAGAAAGTGAAGATTCTTCGAGTGAAGATGAATATGTTCTGATTTCCGCTCTCATAGGAACTGTCACACATGGGAGCAAAAATTGGCTTATTGACAGTGGGGCTTCCAAGCACATGACATGCTTTAAGGAATCCTTTGAGAAACTATCCGAACATAACTCAACATATAAGGTGAATCTAGGAGATGACTACCAATATCCAATAAAAGGTAGTGGTGAATCCTCCTACAAGCTAGACTCTGGAAAGTCTATAAAAATGAAGGATGTTCTATTTGTACCAGGATTAAAGAAGAATCTTCTATCCATATCGGCACTGGATTCCAAAGGCATGAGAGTTGCATTCATAGATGGTCAAGTCATTATGTGGCCAAGAGGAAAGACTATTGACGATGCAATAGTGATTAGAGAACAAGAAGGAGGTTCATACAAACTAAAGGGCCATTCATAACAAGCTATGGTCCATGACATAGTAGAGCCAAATGAACTATGGCATAGAAGGCTTGCACATGTGCATTACAGAGCACTACCACTTGCAAGCAAAGCTGTTGAAGGTCTTCCAGAAATCCAAGCAAAACATGAAGGGGTCTACAAAGGATGTGCGAAAGGGAAGAATACAAAGAAGACATTTCCAAGTAGCAAAAGCAAAGTAAAAGGAATCTTAGAAATCATCCACTTCGATGTATGCGGTCCAATGTCATCAAGTTCACTAAGCGGGTATGTATACTATGGTTCTTTTATTGATGACTTTTCTAGGAAGACATGGATTTACTTCATGAAGAACAAAGATGAAGTGTTCAACAAGTTCAAGGAATTCAAAGCCTTGATTGAGAACCACACAGAAAAGAAGATCAAGACCTTTCGATCAGATAATTGTGGAGAATTCACATCAAATGAATTCAAAGACTTATGCAAAGAATCAGGGATTAAGAGGGAGTTGTCCACTCCTTACAATCCACAACAGAATGGAGTTGCAGAAAGGAAGAATAGAACTATCATGGAAGCTGCAAGAGTAATGCTTCATGTCCAGGATCTTCCTATGCATCTATGGGCAGAAGTAGCCAGAACAACAATGTATGTACAAAACCGTACTCCACACAGAGTACTCAAAAATAAGACTCCTGAAGAAGTCTTCTCCGGCAGGAAACTAGAAGTCAGCCATCTTAGAATATTCGGCTGTCCAGTGTACATACACATACCAAAAGAGAAGAGAACAAAACTAGATCCTTCAAGAAAGAAGGGTATATTTGTGGATACTCTGAAAGCTCGAAGGCTTACAGAATATACTTCCCAGGATACAAGAAGATCGACATCAACAGGGATGTAACATTTGATGAAGACACAACTTACAATAAATCTAGAAAAAGACCTGCTGAAGAACCTGAAGAAGCAGAAGCAGAAGCACCCAGAATTCATGATACAACCATGAATGAAGAAATTCAAGAAGAAGATCGAGAATTTGAAGAACCACAAAGCCCTGTAGATCCATTTTAGGAGAAGAATCCTCAAAAGAGGAAACCTGCTTGGGTTCGAGAAATTATCCAAGGTGCAGAAAGATATGGGGCTCCAGAAGAAAATCACAAAGAAAGAAAGAGAACCACATCTTGCTCCGGATATGTAGCTTTACTATGTGACTTTATCAAAGAAGAACCTTCCAGTTATGAAGAGGCAGCAGAGCGGAAAGAATGGAAGGATGCGATGATCGAAGAATATCAATCAATCATGAAGAACGATGTTTGGGATGTTGTCCCAAGACCAGAAGGGAAGTCAGTTATAACTTCCAAATGGATCTACAAGATCAAGCATGCTATGGACAGTAGCAGAGAGAAATATAAGGCAAGGTTTGTGGCTCGTGGCTTCTCACAAAAGGAAGGAATAGATTATGAAGAAACCTTTGCTCCTATAGCCATATACACTTCCATCAGGTCAGTACTTGCTTTGGCTACAGTAATGAAATGGAAGATACACCAAATGGATGTCAAGACTGCTTTCTTGAATGGTGTAGTAGAAGAAGAAGTGTATGTCGAACATCCACTCGGTTTTGAGACACATGACAGAGAGTCTCATGTGTGCAGATTGAAGAAATCCCTATATGGTTTGAAACAGACACCCAGGACATGGTACGGCAAAATTAACAGCTTTCTATCTAGTATGGGCTTTACCAAGAGTAAAGAAGATTCCAACCTTTACCATAAGGTTGAAGGTGGAAACCCAGTGATGCTTCTACTGTATGTAGATGATCTATTTGTAACAGGTATGGATGGGTTGATTGCTGATACGAAGAGAAAGCTTGCTACTGAGTTCGAAATGAAGGACTTGGGTATGATGTATTACTTTCTAGGCATGGAGGTGTGGTAGAATGCGGATGGTATCTCCCTCGGACAAGGGAAGTATGCAGTAGAGATCCTGAAGAGGTTCGGAATGATGGACTGCAAGGCTATGGCCACACCTATGGCATCGAAATTGAAGCTATTGAGTGATGCTTCATCAGAGTTGGTTGATGCTACGATGTATCATCAGATGATTGGGTCCTTGATGTACCTGACGAACACAAGACCAGACATTTGCTTTGCTGTGAACACCTATACAGATCCGAGAAATGTTCACTTGATTGCTGCAAAGTATGTTCTGAGGTACCTGAGGGGTACAATTGATTATGGGCTCAAGTACGATGCGAATCAGAAGATTAACCTAGAGGGTTATGTTGATTTAGATTGGGCAGGAAATGCCATCGATAGGAAGAGCACTTCAGGGTGTTGCTTCAGTATGGGATCAGGAGTGATCTCTTGGTTTAGCAGGAAGCAATCCTGTGAGGCACTAAGTACAGCTGAAGCAGAGTATGTTGCAGCTTGTTCAGCTAGTTGTGAGGCAGTATGGCTATGAAAGCTACTGTCTGGTTTATTTGATCTCCAGATGGATGCTACTTGTATACATTGTGACAACTAGAGTTGTGTGAAGTTGTCAGAGAATCCAGTGTTCCATGACAAGTCAAAGCATATTGAGATCAAGTATCACTATATCAGGGATATGGTGCAGAGGGGAGAAGTGAAGCTCTAGTATGTTGTGACGGAGGAATAGATAGATGATGTATTGACAAAGCCATTGGCTAGGGTGAGGTTCGAGTACTTCAGGGAGAAGCTTGGTGTTCTCCAGATCGAGGTTTCCTCCAAGGGAAAGTGATGAGTCCCATAGCCATTCTGACATGGTGAGAGGATTGGTTCCTTTCATGGTCAGATGTAAAGGCTGAGCCATTCTGTCATGGTGAGAGGATTGGTTCCTTCCATGTCAGATATGAGTGCTGATTGCCATTATGGGAATGGAGGCACCTGGTCAGTTACCAAGAACACTCAGTCCGGGACTAAGAGAGCCATTCTGACAAGTAGGTCAGATATAAGGGCTGAACCATTCTGTCATGGCTAAAGGATTAGGTTCCTCCCATGTCAGATTGGAGTGTTTTCCATTCTGTCGAGTAGGACAGATGTAAGGGCAACTGCCATTCTGGGAATGGAGGCACCTGGTTAGTTACCAGGTAGCTCAGTCTGGGACTGGGGGCCATTCTCGCGAGGGTGTAGGATTTGGTTCCTACCAAGTTATATGTGAGTGCACACCCTTCTGAACATGCATGTTGGATTGGTTCATTGCATGTGTCAGATGTAAATGCAGGGCCCTTCTGGATATGCATGTTGGATTGGTTCCTCGCATGTGCCAGATGTAAGTGCAGAGCCTTTCTAGACATACAGGTTGGATTGGTTCCTTGTATGTGCTAGATATAAGTGCAGAGCCTTTCTGGACATACATGTTGGATTGGTTCCTCTTATGTGCCAGACGTGAGTGCTGGGCCTTTCTGACAGGGTTGTGGGATTGGTTCCCACATGGTCAAATGTGAGTGCTGGGCATGCCTTTCTGATATGATTATAGGTTAGTTCCTACATGATCAGATGTAAGTGCTAGGCGAAGACCTACATGATGGCTAGGACTACATACATCATGAAAAAGGGCTGGCTCTGTAGAACTTCCTATGACAAGAAGAATCATGAGATAGCACCCATGAAGATTCAGTATTGATGATCCAGCAGAGATGATTGAGATCGAGGGATGATCCAGATCTAGTGATGATGTCCAGTGATGATCCAGATCCGAAGATGAATATGACTTGAAGATGAAGATGACTTGAAGACTAAGAAGACTTAAAGATGCAGATGATCCAGAGAAGAAGACCAGTGCTGAAAATTGTGTCGAAAGAATACCTTCCTAGTTACGAGGGAGCGTTGATGTATTTGTAACTTCGGAATGTATTCATCTATGTATCTTATGTATTGTAACTCGATGTTTATTCTGGGATGTATCTATAATGTAGCTGAGTCATGTTGTCATGCCCTAATGTTCCGATCGGGAGAATCAATAATGTAAACAAGTCATGTCGAGTCATAGTGGGTAACCCTCTAATTGTCTAAGGGTTAAAGTCCCTGCAGTTCCGGGGCACTAGGGTTATTAGACTCTCCTAGTAGAGGTCGACCCTGGTAGGGTTTTAGTCATGTCAGAATTAGTATAAATAGAGAGCTGGACTCTCTATTTAGCACTCAACTCATATACACTCAAGTGTAGCGCATAGTTGAGGAAGAGAAAGACACTGGGGCTAGAGGAAAGGGCTTGCTGCTGTCGGGAGATTGTCTTACTGTTTTGGGTTTCACTTTGGTGCTGATTCTATCTTAGAGGAAGTTGCGGAGTTTTCTCCATTTATGGTTTCCCCGAGGAAAAACACTGTGTTCATTGTCTCTTGTGTTTAATTGTTGTGCTTGTTGTTCTCTCAGTTAAAGATCCTAATGAAATGCTAGCTAAATGTTGAAAAACTAACAGGGATTTATTCATTCGAGGAATGTGTGCCAGAAGGAAGTGATTACCTTCAACAGACTCTGGGAAGAATGCACACAAGAAGAAGCTCAGCTCATAATAAGAGAAAGAGAAGATGGGAGCAACTGAAGATCAAGTGCTCACAATTCAAAGAAGATTCCTCAAGCGATGAGGAATATGAAGAACTCAATTCTTGAAGTACCTCTTATCCATCTTAGCATTTGGATAAGAAATGATGATGTTATGAATGAAGAAGATGATGAAGCTGAAGGCTCAAGAAGGAGTCTACCCATGAAACAAATAAAGATAAGTATTCAATTGTCATTTCATGATATTATTTTGTTATGCATTTGTTTATATTTAGTTGATATGTTATGCATGATAGAATGTTTGCATTAATGACAATATACTACTACTATACATGTTATGGGTAAGTAGATCATGGTACTATACAACTCTCCATTGCTACTTATCTAGAATGAAACATCTTTGCTGACATATTGGATTAGTGCACAATCTCAATGATGTCATGGTAGAGATGGAAGGCATCTAGAAAGTATACGTGAGATATGGATGAATGTTGTATTGGCTAAAACAGTTGCATGATCATATCTTTATGCATAGGAATTTGCCATTATAAATATGCCTTATGAAATGTTTCTAACCATACAAATGCACTTGACTTGTAGGAAACATCGCGTACAATCACCTACAAGAAAATAAGGATGAGACTTGTTCCAAAGAACAAGTGACAACAGTTCAAGAAATAATCCAAAATGAAGAATGGTATGACGAGAATTCAAGAGGCCTCAGACACAGTGCAATTATGTAACACTATTGAGCGACATCACTGATGCAGAACCTTCCAGCTATGAAGAAGAAGCTAAGAAGAAAGGGAAGGAGAGTACCAGTTCAAGAAGAATGATGTCTAGGATGCGATATCGAGACATGAAGGGAATTCCATAGTATCTTCCATATGGATCTACAAGATCCATCATGCAGTAGATGGCAACATTTTGGGATATAAGGAAAGATTCGTAGAATGAGGCTTCTCACGGAAAGAAGGCATAGATTACGAAGAGACATTTGCACCCACTGGAAGTTAAGACACATGACAGGGAGAATCATGTGTGCAAATTAAAGAAGGACTTGTACGAGCTCAAAAAGCACCCATGGGATAACACATACAAGAGGAGCTTGAAGATCACCTAGAGTGATGAAGCTCTTAACCTTTGCTACAAGGTTGAATATGAAAGCCTATAGAGGATGACAAGATCACAGATGGGTGCGAGAAGAATGCTTTCAAGATAGAGGATCTTGGCATCTAGTGACCCTAGATGGATACATAGAATATTAGTAGCAGAGTAAGCTACTTGTTACTTCAGTACAGAATGTTTCAATATATAGAGTATGAAAGGAAGAGGGAGAATGATGCTCCACTTCAAAGGGAGTGACTGTAGAATATCTTGAGGTTCGACATGGTACGACATGATGGACAACTTACTGATGGCTCTAGGCTTTACTGAGTAAAGCGAATTCCAAACATTACTTCAAGGTTGAAGGTGGAAGACCAGTGATGCTCCTATTATATGTCGATGACTTGTTCCTGACAGAAAAATTGGAACTCATTAAAGTTGCAAGAAGGAGACTTGCTGCCAAGTTCGAGATGAAGGACTTGGGTATGATGCACTACTTTCTAAGCATGGAGGTGTGCAGAATGTAGATGGAATCTCCCTGGGACAAGGGACGTATACATTAGAGATCCTGAAGAGGTTCGGGATGATGGACTACAAGGCCATGACAACACCTATGGCATCGAACCTAAAGCTATTGAG
The DNA here is from genome assembly GCA_001517045.1 of Pseudotsuga menziesii. Classification (NCBI taxonomy): domain Eukaryota; kingdom Viridiplantae; phylum Streptophyta; class Pinopsida; order Pinales; family Pinaceae; genus Pseudotsuga; species Pseudotsuga menziesii. Next base: position 206,033 of record LPNX010175732.1, on the reverse strand, counting down.
TGATGCTTCATCAAAGTTGGTTGATGCTACGATGTATTGTCAGATGATTAGGTCCTTGATGTACCTGATGAACACGAGACCAGATATTTGCTTTGCTGTGAACACATTGAGCCAGTTCCTAACAGATTTGAGACGTGTTCACTTGATTGCTGCAAAGCATATTCTAAGGTACCAGAAGGGTGCGATTGATTATGGGCTCAAGTATGAGGCAAATCAAAAGATTAACCTAGAAGGTTATGTGGATTCAGATTGGGCAGGAAGTGCCAGTGATAAGAAGAGAACTTCGAGGCGCTACTTCAGTATGGGATTAGGTGTGATCTCTTGGTTTAGAAAGAAGCAATCCTGTGTGGCACTGAGTACAGCCGAAGCAGAATATGTTGCAACTTGTGAGGTAGTGTGGCTGAGGAAGCTACTATCTAATTTGTTTGATCTCCAGTTGGATTCTACTTGTATATATTGCGACAACCAGAGTTGTGTGAAGTTGTCCGAGAACCCGGTGTTCCATGACAAGTCGAAGCATATCGAGATCAAATATCACTATATCATGGATATGGTGCAGAGAGGAGCAATGAAGCTCCAGTATGTTGTGATGGACGAGCAGATAGCTGATGTGTTGACCAAGCCATTAGCCATATTGAAGTTTGAGTACTTCAGGGAGAAGCTTGGTGTTCTCTAGATCGAGGTTCCTTCTAAGGGGAAGTGATGAGTCTGAGAGCCTTTCTGACATGGTAGGATTGGTTCCTTCCATGGGAAGATGTAAGAGCATAGCCTTTTTGACATGGTAGGATTGGTTCCTTCCATGGGAAGATATAAGGGCAGAGCCTTTCTGACATGGTATAATTAGTTCCTTCCATGGTTGGATATAAGTGCTGAGCCTTTCTAGCATGGATGCGAGATGTGTTCCCCACATGGCTAGATATAGGTGCTGAGCATTTCTAGCATGGATGCAGGATGTGTTCCCCACATGGCTAGATATAAGTGCTGAGCCTTTCTAGCATGGATGCGGGATGTGTTCCCCACATAGATAGATATAAGTGCTGAGCCTTTCTGACATGGTTCTTGGATGTGTTCCTCCCATGGCCAGATATAAGTGCTAAGCCTTTTTGACATGGTTCTTGGATGTGTTCCTACCATGGTCGGATATAAGTGCTGAGCCTTTTTGACATGGTTCTTGGATGTGTTCCTCCCATGGTAAGATATAAGTGTCGAGCCTTTCCGACATGGTTCTTGGATGTGTTCCTCCCATGGTTGGATGTAAGTGCTGGGCCATTCTGACATAGTGGTAGGCTGGGCCTCCCATGGTCAGATGTGAGTGTTGGGCCTTTTTGACATGGTGGTGGATGTGTTCCTCCCATGGTCAGATGTGAGTGCTGGGCGTGCCTTTTTGACATGGTGGTGGATATGTTCCTCCCATGGTCATATGTAAGTGTTGGGTGGGCCTTTCTGACATGGTTCTTGGATGTGTTCCTTCCATGGTCAGATATAAGTGCTGAAGAAGATGAAGACCTACATGGAGGCTAGGACTACAACCAACATGAAAAAGGGTTGGCTCTGTAGAACTTCCTGTGATGAGTAGAATTGAGAGATAGAACTATTTGTTTGGGATAGAGGAAGAAGTGTTGATGATCCAGTGATGATCCAGCTTTGATGATGATCCAGTGATGATCTAGCTTTAGTGACGATCCAGTGATGATCCAACTTTGATGATGATTCGATGATGATCCAGAGAAGAAGACTTGTGCTAATGAATTGTGTCAAGAGAATACCTTCCTAGTTAAGAGGAAGTGTTGACGTATTTGTAACTTTGGAATGTATTCACTTGTATATTTCATATATTGTATTTCATTGGTCCTCGATGTGCCTATCGGGAGAATCATTAATGTAACAAAGTCATCTAAAGTCAATGAGGTTAACCCTCCATTGTAAGTCGGGGAAATAGTCCCCACAATTGAGTTGAGGTTAACCCTCCTTGTCGATCAGGGGGGCAAAGTCCCCATAGTTGAGGGGCACTAGGGTTATTAGACTCTCCTAGAGATGTCGGCCCTGGTAAGTAATTGTCAAGTCAGAAACTAGTATAAATAGAGAGTGAGACTCTCTATTTGTAACACACACTCACTCAACTGGGGCGCATGAGTGAGAGAGGAAGTGCTGGCACAAGTGACAGAGATCAACTATTGGAGATCATCTTTATGTTTTCGGGTTTTACTTTTGCTACTGGTGCTCATTCTATCTTTGAGGAAGTTGCAAGGTTTTCTCCTTTATGGTTTCCCCGAGGAAAATTCTTTGTGTCTCTTGTCTCTTGTGATTATTGATGTGCATGTTATTCTCTTAGATAAGATCCTAAAATCATATTGCTTAAATGATAAAAATCTAACACAAAAAGGAAATGCGATCTTCTAATAGGGGGGAAGAACTCCATTTGGAATTAAACAAGAAAGATATGACCAGAAATTCAAAGCCTTTGAACGTTTTTACCCATTTTCCTTGCAATAAATTTGTTGGAAAGCACCGACAAGCCCCATAAAAAAAAACCCTTTGGTATGTGTGGAGATTCATGGTCTTTTCTCATTCTTTACTTGTGTGAATCTGCTTGGCCACCATGTATGCTCAACGAATGGCATGGCTCACATCTTGGACTTCTAGATGCTTCCTACAGAGAGAAGCTTCCTGATCTGTACCTGCAAACCCCCTTTTCTTGTTTGTTATGTTCCTTTGTTCTAAGTGTTTGCGAGAGCACTGTGTTATAAATGGGCGGGATATCCATTCAACCATTTAAATTTTAAATTTTAAATCTGAGTGAGTACAAGAGTCTGTGTAGTAAATGGGTGGGGTATCCATTCTACCATTTCAATTCAAAAATTTAAGTCCAGTTCCTTGTGTTGGTGAGCAATCCACATCAACAGAAGTTGTACTATGCAGAAGTGGGACATGCTAATGGAGGTGGTTGAAGGACTGGTTAATGACGTTTCGTTAAAGAAGGCTGCTGAGAGATAGAGTGTTTTCGCCAAAGGAAGTAGCCGTCGGAATCCTGGATCGAACGGGTGCTGGGAAAACCATTTTTTTCTTAATGCCAGTCACCGGGAATGGGGTGATATGTGTGTCCCATATCCTACATCCTTGGGATAAGGCAATGGTGTCATGCAAATAGTTTAGGTTCAAATTTTGGTGCCGTAAATCCTTTGAGTGTGTGTTAAAAGGTGTTGTCCTCTTGGAAGTTGTTTCCCTCTGTCATAAAAAAGGTTTAACACCTATTTGATAGGCCACATTGCTCTAAATAATATGACACTTTAAAAGAAACTTTTAATAAAGATCACACAATGTACAACATTACGAGAAGAGGAGTGCACACTAGAGCCCATTAGGAAATAGATGTGTACCATAATGTATTGTTATGCTAATAAAACAAAATAAAATAAAGTTGAAGTTCATAACTATTGTAAATCCATCTTAATCCAATGATTTAAGTATTTATTGAGAGGTTTGTGTCCCCTTTTTAATTCTTCTTAGTGCTTAACAGATTTAGGGTTAGTGTAAATGGATGTTAGTACTGTACTTTAAGACACTCTTTACAAAGAAGAAACATGTAAAAAATACAAAAAGATAATTATTTTACCAAGAGAAGCAATATACACTCTACCTTCAATGAAGGTTAAATGTTTGATTATTATATTACGAAAACCAATTTTTATAATCTTGAAAATGTCATAATGATGATGATGATGATTAAAGTCCATTTAGATCAACTTGGATTACCAGACCTTAAGAGAAAAGAAAAGAAGAATTATTTGGCTTGCTACAAAATTTTATTCCTATGCTCAAAAATCTTTTAGAAGTCGTCTAAACACTCTACCATTTCAACTTCTTGACAAGTTTTTGATCCAACAATATTTGTTTTTCAAAAAATCCAAATATTATGTTATTCAAATTATGATTCTAAATGCATAAATTAATTCAAAACCCTCAAAAACTTTAGGACACCTATATTCTTTGAATATAAACATTATTATATATATTATTAACTATCAACACATAAATGACTAAACTTAAAAATTCTGAAAACAAAGCTCAATACTATGCTCACTAAACTAAACTCAAAGTTCAAGTTAGTGCGGCAGATAGACGGAACCATGCGTGTGGGCCTTCCATCGTTGGAAAGTAGTAGTCTAATTCTTCTTACCTACCTCCACAATTGTCTGAAGACTTATTAAACTCCAATATTTTATTTTCATAATCCACAATAATGCATTGTGGAATTTCAATAAGAGGAAAAAGTAGACTAGACATTGATAACTGAAATCGACGTGGCAGATAAAATTATCACGGATAAGTCGTAAATTTGAGGGGATGACACTTGAAGATGTTTAATCCTGGGTCAACTATACTAAATAAGTTGCACTAATGTAGAGAGGAGGTGTTAGTAGAACAGTGTTGTATCATAGAAAAGTTATGTGCTTGTATTCAAGTGGTAAATTGACAATGCTCAGTAAACTGTATGAAAAGATTTTCCCTATTAAAATATATATATTTAAACTTCTTATTTTCTTACATTTCCAAAAACAATGAAAACAATATGATAGAGATGTTGGATGAAAACATCCAACAACCCTCCCACTTCTGCTTCGAAAACAGAAGAAATCTATCTGTTGCCTTATACTGGGCCATATTAAACACGTCCAATTCATTGCTCACAAACTCTATCAACAAATCTGCTCTGCAAATTATCCTCGGATTCGGGAAAATGTGTTAAAAAAAAATTCTAAAATCATTTTATTTTAAAATAACACATCATAATTGGAAATCACTCAGTTAATTTATAAAATCAAAATCTACCATTTCTGAAATGATGTGACAGTAACAAAATTTTACCTGAGACACATTCCACTAAAACAAATTGTGTACCCATACCTAAAATACCAAAATCCAGTGATTGTTTGGGAAGAAGCAAGTGGAACCCTTAATCTAATCTAAAATTTTGGGTGAAGCCATGAATCTGAAGTTGAAAACAGCAAGCTCTGAGTACTTCCCAAATGAAATTGATTCAAAATTGGTTAGGGTGCACTCTGTTGCCTCCATTTATGCCCATAACCTCAGGAGAATGATTTCTACCCAGATGGATAATGATCTGTAACCGGATTAGGTGACCTGTCATGAATTTCGAATGAGACGCTTGACGACAATGTAAAAATTCAGGGATCAAACCCATTCGCACGTGCAAAATCAAATCCAACTACCACCAATCCGAAAGGAGTCATGTGAACCTAACAGCACGATGATGGAACAGAGACGACTTACCAAACCTGAGGCGTCTATTTGCTCCGCACATCCACATCGTACAGATGCCATGTGCAATCTGGGTTGTGTGGGGATTCCCAAGAGACCATATGATATCCCTGACAGATTTAGTTAGTGTCTCACTGTGGTTTTCTGACACATGAGCATACCCACGAGTGTTTCCTGGTCCAATGCCTGAGATGAAGCAGAAGCATCTGATGTTTTCAATTTAGTAAAGAAACATTCTATGGTATTGGTTATGTGTAGATCTTAGTTGAACAGATTGGTGTGATTGAGTATTTTCTGTGTTGTGTGTGTGAGAGAAAGATTGCAATGGCACAAAATGGGTTCCTGGTCTGCAGTCCTCTAATGGCAGAGACAGTGGACGAGATGTTGAGCCAGATGCAGCATGCAAAAGACGTTGGTGCAGATTGTATAGAGATCAGACTTGATTGCCTCAATGGATTTAATGCTGCAACTGATTTGGAGAGGCTCTTGAAGGCTAAAGTCCTGCCTGCAATAGTCACATACAGGTATTGAATTCTGTACTTTTGTTGTCTTCTTGTCATTCTACTTCTCCTCACATACAGGTATTGAATTCTCTAATTTTGTGGTCTTCTTGTCATTCTACTTCTCCTCAATGGGCAACGTACGTGTTTGTTGTGTTCTGAATTACAAATAAAGATGTTTTGAGTATTGCAGTTGCCTTTGATAATGACATTCACAGTTCTAGTTAAGGATTATATGTACATGATTAAGGTGCTTGAGTATGTTTGTTGTATTCAAAATTTTCTTTCGATCACATGTACAGTCCTACGAGCCACTGATTGCTTTGACCATAAATTACCTAGTGAATGAGTGTATGTAGCCGAAGCCTATTGGCGTGCCCAACACTACGAGCCACTGATTGCCTTGAACATAAATTACCTAGTGAATGAGTGTATGTAGCCGAAGCCAATTGGCGTGCCCAACACAATTTCACTCGCATCCACCTGCAGCTCCTTTGGAACACAAATGAGATAATTGCTCAAACAATCATAGACTCTCACACAGCACAAAAATCACACACTCTCAGATAACACAAAGAAGCAGAACCAAAGCACAATTGTAACTGCAACAGTCTACTAATTCTCATTGATCAGAATACTAGCATAGATCCATCTAAAAGAGGTCTACTAACTCTCATTGATCAGAATACTAGCATAGATCCATCTAAAAGAGGATCTACCAGCATTGCATTGAGAGGGATCAAATCTCTCAAGATGTAAACCCTTTTTAGAGTGGAAACACTATAATTTAATTTTTATGGTTTTAGTTTATCTAATTTATGTTGTTGTATATGCTTATACAATTCTAAATAATTTAAATTTAATTTAATATTTTATTATTTTTTATAAAAACATATGTCAACTCTAGGATGAGCATGGAAAGATAGGCTGAACATGAAAAGAGTTACACTTCTTTCTTCTACTTTTCCTCTACTGGGCTATACAATGCATCTCTTCCATGCAATAATATCATTTACAAATCAAAATATGGACTTTCTTCCCTCCTATGTTACAAAAAACCAGAAAGGGAAAAGAAGTCTGGAGATTTCCCATTTAAGAAATGAAGAGATAGAAAAAACAGCAGGACTAGTCTTGAGATCCGAGGAGGTAGACCAATTCTACAGGAAGAGGAAGTGGTGGCTTATTACACAGTGGGATTTGACTTCTCGTATATTGGATTCAATTCCTCATAATGGGGTTTTAGATTTTGTATATATACTATATCTCATTTCTTTCAAAATGCACTTGTTCATTAAAATGTTTGAAAAGTTCATGGTTTTCCAAAAACAAATAAGTAGATAATTATAAGGTCCCAGCGCTAACAAGAACCAAACCATAAGGGATTGGCATCCAATAGCGCTGAAGTCATACAGAAATGTTACAGCAGCATCCGTAGATTCACACACTCTTCATCATTGGATCGATTTCTTATGCAATGTGTTTAATACGCTAACACAAGCAGTAATAGATCCTCATGCCATATGCGTCTAGCAGCTTGAATATATTACTATTTCATACATCTTATTCATCCAAACAGTTGACAGAATAGAATGTAATGCACTGTAATATGCTTGATAAGTCTCCCTTGGTAAGTTTTTGTTCTTTGGCAAATTTCTATTCTCTGTCCTCGTGCCCAGGAAACCATGGACTATTTTTACACCAACAGTAGAAAGCCCACTGGTTTAGACTTATGTTTTGAGCTTGGATCATTTTTTATTCATTTTTTTGTCAGCTTAAGGTGTTTATATTTTAGAATTTAGGGTGGAGTTGACCATTTTTTATTTATCTTTTTGTCAGCCTATTTACACTGATAGGTAGGTGTTTATATTTTAGAATTTAGGGTGGAATTGTCAATATATTTTTCCTAAATTATAGGAAGATGAAACAAATATACTGTCCAGTTTAATTTTATAGACTGGTTCCAAATAGTAGCTGATGAGTAGATAGCTGATAGTGATAATAAGTAACTGAAGCACAAAACAACAAATAATTACAAAAATAACACTTCTAATCACTTCATAACACTTAACTAGTGACCTATCCAATTCACAAGTTAAATCCCTGGACTAATTCATAATCTGACATAGTCTTTTACTCCTCCCAATGTGATTCTTACTTCTTCCACAGCCCTAACTTGTGGCCACTGATTTGTTGGAAATAACCATTTAGAAGCATTTACATGTAGTCAACTGAAATCAGATCTAACATCGCGATCACTTTTATTGGAGAAAAGGAGGAGAAAGGAGGATGTTTCCTAAGAAACGGTTGAAACGGTAACGGCCTAAAAAAGAAATTGGCGTTTTCCATCCTGTCGCCGTTTCTGAGCCGTTTAAAAAAAAAAACCAGTATGGCCATTCCGTTTCTGACAACAAGGCTTCTCTCTACTCCTTGGCTCTAGGCCAACTCTTTACAGCACTAGTAAATTGTTGGCCAACACTTATTTATTCTTCACTGACTGACTGTCCAGCTTCCTCATGAATTCTCCACCTTCCTTCTACCTTCCTTCTTATCAACTAAACTTCTTGTATGACGGACCAATTCTGTTTGTCTTTTGGGCTTCTCTTCCGACTGTCATGCACTTTTCACCTTTGCATGTGAACTGTGCTTCTTCACCTGAGATCTCATTGGTCATGTTTTTCAACTGTCACACTTTCGTTCATCATGTTTGTCTGTGATCTATAATTTTAAAATGCATTAACTATGTTATTAATTCAAAAATTTTAAACCATAAAATATAATAGTTTAAAATTTTTTTTTTTTTTTAAATTGATATAGTTTATATAGTTTTTAAACATGATTTTTAAAGCTAAAAAATGTTATAACTTAAAAAAATAAAAATTAGCAAATCTTTTTAGGAAAAAAAAAATTAATATTTTTCTTAATAAACAAAGCTATATCATTATACAGTCAATTGTTTAATTTTTTGAAGAATACTCCATGGAACAAATAAGAACAACATAAGTCAGAAAATTACCATACAGGGGTTCCCAAAATCCCACCTTAAAAAGGCCACAAAGGAAAGCATACGCACCTGTGCAGCAACATCACGATGAAAAACAAAAGTTTTGACTTTCAGAAGTTCTTTTAACTCCTGCTTAAAACTCCTTAAATCTCTTAAGATGAAAGGGGAAGTTTTTTTTCTGAAAAGTAGATGTAAATTTTACATTGATGTTTCAGAAAAAACAAAAACAAATAGCAAACAACCAAACTGAATGCCACAGGGATCTGCAGCCGTCCCTAAGCATCCATCAAGCAGCTATCAGTTACGTAAAGAATTCTTTATGAAAATTCTTTGCTTTTTTAAAAATTAACTAGCATACATAATAAACCTTGGAACATCCTTTCTGCTTAGCTAAATTACATTTGGGCTAGCGTGGCACAAGCAATAATTCAATCATGTTTGGCAGCATGTTGGTATGATTATTTCTCTCAGTCAAACCGTGAAACAACTGTGTCCGAAAAAGAAGTCATTAGATTTGCAATCCTTGTAGTTTATCTGGGTTTCAAATTTAGACCTGACTAAGTGTGCTCATTGGATGATTGTGAATGATTCGGCTGGGTGTCAGAGCTACATAATCTTTACAGAAGAGGCACAGCGTTAAAGTGAAGCTTTTAGTTTCATAGTTTATTTATTTTTTATTTTCCCATAGGTAATTTCAATGAAAATTATATCTTTTTCTGGATTATCTTGGTTTTTAGTGTTTAGATATTATTTGAGCTTTTTTGAGGTGATTAACAAGATTAATTGAGTGTAATGAGTATATAAACAAGATTCATATATTTTATGTTTAAATGTATTTTGATTAAGATTTAATTAAACTTTAATTAATGATGATTAAAGAAATCAATAGTAATAATGTTTTTTTTCAATTAAATAGTATTTATTTTATGTTTATATTAATTAATTTAATATTTATTTGGTAATTAGTTTACCATTTAGTTTTTATTTAAATACCAACTATTTCAACCGTTAATGTACATATCAATATTCACCAACCACCAGCTATTTTACTTATAGCTGTACTAATAAATTCAAGATTATTCTCATTTACCATTCATGTAAATATACTAGGATAAAAGCATATTTTAGTATCATAATTTCATGTTATCAAACAAATAATTAGCAATGACAATTTTATGACTAGTGTTCAACAAATAGATTGCATCATGTTGAATCCAAGTCCAGTTATCTCATAGCCTCCGCTCATGGAAGGAAGAGGGTGGCTTGATGATGTAACAGAGCTCAAAGCCTCCGTTCAATGCATATGGATATGCTCGATAGGCGTGGTACAGTCTACAAAATATCAAATTTAGATTTTAAATAATTTGTTACAATTTTATTGATGACAATGTCTATTCTGGTAAGGGTCAGATCTTTCTGTCATTTCTATCAAAGTTAGAAATGGACTTTGATGAAGTTACACTATGTTTGAAGTATGCTTGCGCTTAAGCTGGCCTGAGGCCTGGAAGCTTTTTACCCTCATGTGCTGAGGCTATCAGTCTGTTAAGATTCCCCTGGTGGCTATGACAGACTGTTAGGATTCCCTGGTGGCTATGACAGAGACAAGCGGGTCAATTGATTATTATTCTGACAAGATAAACAGGGAGACAGGGACAAAGCATTTGACTTTTATGTTTGTTAAACAATTGCACAATATGGTTACTTTTGATCAATAAAACGAGGTTATATAAGAACAAGGTTCAAATCACTTGGTGTATTAGGGTTTCTCTAGCGAACTTTGCTCAGAAGAGGCCATGTCTGAACATCGGACAATTTGAACAAAATACATCTTCCTGTCCAAGGCCAAAGAAGTCCAGTTTGCAGAAAAAAATTGTTGAAAGTATGTTAATATAACCTATTCCAAGAGTTTTCGAGGGCTTTACTTCTTTAATAATCTTCATTTACCCAACAGATTATCTCATCTTGTTACGCCCTAAGAAGTACTTATCAGGAATTTATCAGGTGGGATGCATATGTAATGTATTTATTCCAAAAGACTTATTATTTTTTTTGATAATCTCCCAGGAAAAAATGTTTCGTATGAAGGTCTACCATTCATCTCTTTGGGCTTGGAAGTTAGGTTTGAAGAATATCTATTCAGCTGAAGTTGCCTCCTGAGATGAACAGTTTAAAACTCCTATATTTGAAGGGTCCGAGATGAACCATTTGAAACTCCTATGAATTTGAAGATATTTTATTAGGAGTGAGCTAAACTCTAAGATCATTTACATTTTTGTGGTCAAAATTTGCTAGCATTTTTATTATGCAATTTCAACAAACAAACGGAAACTGTAATTTCAATAATTCTTGCCTAATTTTGATAAAAAATGCAAATGATCTAAAGTTTAGCTCACTAAATTTTATTTAGCTAAAATTGTGTCAAAACCTAATGAACAGCTTAAAACTCTGTAAACTCACCCATAATATGTAAACTGTTTTTAGAAAGAACTAAATTTTATTTAGCTAAAATTGTGTCAAAGCCTAATGAACAGCTTAAAACTCTGTAAACTCACTCATAACCAGCATATTGGTGTAAACTGTTTTTAGAAAGAACATTAAGAGTTTTGAATGCTAAAAACATATAATTTAAAAACTCGAAATAATATGATCCTTGTCCTACTAAATAATAATGTCTAATTCTTACATGGATTGCTATGCTGTCAAGGTGAGGCTATTTCATCTCTAATTTTATTTTATATTTTTTCTTTTCTGGTTATGATTTTCCATTTTCTAATAAATAGAGAAATTAATTATTTAATTTTATTTTTATTTTTTATCTTTTCTAGAATGGATTCTAATAAATAGGGAGAAAAAAAATGAGTAATTGAAACCCATATTCCAAAGTGTTTTCCCTTATTTTAAGGCACCCGCCCCTATTAATTACCGCGAAGGTGCAGTAGTAAGAGTGTAGAGGCCCTTCATGACCCTACCGGGATAGGACCGGGAAAGGGAAAAGGGCAGGACTGGAGCCGGGATGGCCTCTTTCTTTTTCCTATCATTTTACAGGAATGGCGAAGACGGGTATCTGGCTTTTCCTTTATCAATACAACTGGGAAAGGGCCAGCCCCAAAGGAGAAGGAAAAAGTGTACTAGGACCCATAAAAAAGAATGGCCATTCCGAGGGGAAAGAGATGGAAAAGGAGGATTTTTATTACAACAAGGTATTTGAAGACGGAAGGAGAGTCAACCTTTGCAGCATTCATTTAGAGGGCCAACCCTTACCTAAGAGAAGTAAACCCTGCTTTTTATCATCTGTCCATGTACAATATGTGTAATATATAATGTATCTCTTTTCCTTATAATGAAAAAAAAACCTACATCTAAACTACAATATATAGTTAGTGGGTAATTGAATCCATGACTCATATGGGTGCCATTTCTTTCTCCACAAACAGGAATCATATTAACATGGTTTTCTTATGCGATTAAGGTTATATGATATATAAAATGCAGTACTCAGTGGCAGCAGGCATTCCTCCGTAGCATGAGCATTTTATTAAATAGAAATCTTAACAGCCATACTATATCTTCATGTGGATGTGGAAGGTAAAAGGAATATTAGTGTATAACAAAATTTTATTCTAACAATATGTTATTATAATAAGATTCTATATATATATAAAATTAATTTTTGTTCAGAAAGAATAATACCTAAACTATTTGTGATGTTAATGTTTTAATGAAGAAGAATGCTGTCACATCATGATAATTTATACACAGAACAAAAATGTCTTCATTTATGAATGAATGATTTTAATAAGGTCGACGAGGCTGAGCAGCCTAAGGGACAAAAAGAATCACAGCCCTAACTCTTCTTCATACTCTTCTCCAGGTTGGATCTTTTGCTGTAAATCTTGACTAGAAGACTTGTAATCTGGTTGATCTTATCTTCCTCAAAAAGATGGTGCATGTTATCGGCCTGTCTTTATATTGAATGCAGATATCTTCGTAGGCTGCACACTCCATAACAGAGTGCCACTCTGTCTTCACCACACCCTTATTGCAGAATATGCAAGATCTCTCTTCCCACACTTCCTCAGGTACCCTCCACCTACCTGTCTCACATTTAAGGTGATGTGAACCCGTCCTTAGCTGAGCAACTAACAGCTTTGCTTTTCCTTTAATAGCTGCCCCTAAATATGTTTTCTCACCATGATCGCAATTTGGGTTAAACTCTTTGATATAGTAGTCTCTTTTTATGCCCATTGCTTACTACTACAAAATGAGCTTTTATTCACTGCTACAAAATGAAATAGTTTTAATACTTTACATACTATCAATACTGCCTTCTGCCACATTTTCCCTTGAAATTGCAGTAGATATCTTGCACTGGTGTTCTCATATATCTTTCAGTTGAGATGCTTTCAACTTTCAAGTGAACCCTTACCTACTCCCCCTTGTTAAGAGTCAATGTTGACAACATTGTTTGTGAATATTAAGTGATATAGAAGGTTAAAGTCAGAGATGCATGCGTCAGTGCATTTTAGATCCTGTTTCTATTTGTAATTAAGTGAAATTTATTTGTCTTTCTTAGACCTAAAAATATGATATTAAAACACTCCCTTTTAATCTGTGCTAAATTTCAAGTTGCTGCTTTATTTATTTTTGCTAAATTTCAGGTTTGCTGCTTGATTTCATATAATGACAAAATTAGAAGTCCAACGAAATGAAGATTATTGGTGAGATTCTAAAGTCTTAGAATATTTGTGAGAATGAGATCAGTTCTTCTCTGGGATTTGCTTATTTCGAATATCTGATGATCATTTTGTTAATTTAATTGTACCACACAGAAATGCATACACATCCTTCTGTAAATTTGTCTATTATCATCCTTTCAACAGTTTCTGTTTCATATCAGATTAAAGTCGGACGGAGGAAATTACGGAGGTGATGAAAAGAAGCGTCTAGATACACTCAGCCTAGCACATGAACTTGGTGCTGACTTTATTGATGTGGAGCTTCAGGTTATAGCAATGATTGATTTCAGAAGACCCAACTTTTCTGTTTTCCAATCATAAGAATGTTGCATATGACATATATTCTAGATTTCTATTCCTACTTAATCTCGAGTTTCTACCAATTAACAAATATTTTCTTCGCTGAAGCTAGAATATTGTATCTTTATTTATATTAAGTTTTATTATTTACTCAATTTTAAAGGGTTTTTGTAAGTGCAGTTCAATGGAAGTCTTAGCTAAGAGAAGAACTGAAGACCTATGAAACTTGCTGCTTTAGGATCCTTCAATTTTATGGCCCTTGGCAATTTGATTCTAGCATGTTTTGATCCTGTCCACAGTGGCTTTTTATGCTCGTAAAGGTGCCTATAAATACCCCACCATGGATTTCTCCGGAAATTGTCATCTTAGGATTTGAGGAAGAGAATGCTTCCAAAGAAGCCGCACAGATTCGTTTCAAGGGTCTTTCATGAAATAAAACCACAAAGTCTAATAATGAACTTGCCCTTTTAAATCTAATTCAATTTTTTCTTTTCTTAGAATGTCAATGCGACAGCAATAAATAGGTTGTGTAACCAAGCTCTAGCTTGATATTTTTTTGGGTACCTCCCAAGAGGTTGTTAACCACAATTGGTTAGGGAAAGTTAGAATCTTTACGATCATGAAGTCACAAGCATTATAAACCTTGCTAAAGATTTCTTTACTCTAATTTTAAGAGCATGCACACTGTAATACCTTGCTTGAACTCCTTATTTTGGGTATGGGACATTTGTACATTTGATGTGTAATTATGCAATGTATCTGTGTAATTTTAGGTATGGTGCTGTGTCAAGGGTACCATCATTCTGTAAATGATATAGATATGTGGAAACTTTGTACATGGTTATGTAACATTATTAGTGAAGACCCAAGGCTGAGACCTCACCAGTAAATGTGTAAATAACGAGGAGGCCATGAGACTATTCTCACCTAAGTAAGGCCTAAGATAATAATGTATTTATATTATATATCTTCTTGGTGAGATTAAATAAATGCATAGCCTGAAATGGACAAGGGGAACAAGAGGAGGGGCTACGAATTGACAGGAGGCAAAATAAGTTTAGAGCACATGTGAAGGGGCATAACCTAAGTCACCAGACACAGGGACACGGGACACGAAGGACACGAAAATACGAGAGTCCGACACGGACACGGGACACGAAGGACACGAAAATACAAGAGTCCGACACGGACACGGTGACCCCCGGAATTAGGACATGTAGGATACGTTTTATATACATATATATATATTTTTAAAATATATATTAAAATTTAAAAATATAGACATATAGATCCAAAAATATTTAGAAACTAGAACATTTACAAATATTCAATAGAAATTAGAATAAAAACACATTAATGATTAGTAATTACACATTTGTCATTCATAAGTCACGATTCACAACACATTTGTCATTCACAAATCACAATAAGACACATAGATGCATGTCAGAACCATATTTCTCATTTAGAATTTAAAATCAAAATGTATACAATGTACATATATGTCGGAATGCCATTGGGCATTGGCAAATGCCAAATAGACTAAAGTCTAATAGTAAATACAAAAAGGGGTGGATCAAGATGGGAGAATCCCATATGTCAGACTGTCAGTAGTCCTCCTCCATCCCTGAATCAACATCAACATACTCATCATTGCCCCTGCGCCTGCTCTAATCCTCATCCTTGTCCCCCTCCTCCTCCTCTCTGCCCATCTGATGATCTGCATCTGCTGTTGTGGAGGATGACCCCTCCATACGATCACTATCATCAAAAGTGACCGGCTCTAGCACTGGATCATTAAGATCCATGTTGGCTAATGCCAATTCAATACTGTTGTCCAAACCCATATCATCAGGAAAGACATCCCACATCTTTGTCTTTCCCTTCACCCACTCCTCCCTCTTCCTGTAAATAAGACGAAGGTTGGAGTGCACATACACCATTGACTTTGCCTTGGACTGCTCAAGCCTGCTCTTCTTCACACTGTACAAGTTCCCATATGTGCTCCAATTCCTCTCACAACAAGAGGATGATGTAACTTGAGAGATGATCCTCAAGGCTAACTTCTGTAGAATAGGGGATGTTGCCCCATGAGTTGCCCACCAAGCATAGGGTTTCTTACCCCCCCTATCTCTAAGCACATCATAGCCTCCAAATCTCCCAGTGCCAGTGGAAAAATCTACAAAGCCCTCCTCCGCCTCCTCAAGCATGTCGCTATCTTGAAATAGCCGTCTAAGTGCTATCTTCCTCCCATGTGCAATCTCTGCATCCATGTGAGGAGGGACTCTGTTTGAGGCCCCCGATCCACTAGTGAGCCACTCCTGAGTGTATAACTTGGGGTTCAAGGAGTGGGCCAAGCAATGCAAAGGTGTGTAATTCTTATCCCACCTGGAGATAAGAATATCCCGAATAACAGTCCATAAGTTCTCTGCCAATGTCCCATACTCGGGACACTCATTCTCCATGACAATGGACCTCATGGACTCAATCATGGAATCCCACCCCTCATAAACCTCTGCTAGGACGGGCTGGTCCGTGTCTGCAAACCACAACAAAGAAATGATTGGCTCCATGATCTTAATGCTAAGATCTACCGTGTCCCACCAACCATCATCTAACACCTTGTCCTTCACCTTTTGTGAAGCAGCCTGATCCGTCCTTCTCCAACA